>JBAGKO010000014.1:1564123-1581429 GCA_037177275.1 Acacia concinna
GGGACATGAATATTAGAAAATATATTGTAAAATTTAAAAATGATATCAGAAAAAAGAGAAATTAATTTTAACAAAAGCGAAAAACAAAAGCTAAAAATATATAATTAATAACAAAATTAAATGATTAAAAAAATATAATTAATATATTGTACAGTTGATGAAATTAATTTAATAACTCCTATCTTCAATTCCCCGGAAATTAGTTTATGGTCTTTTTTTTTTTGAAAAAAAATGTCTTATAGTTATCTTCCTTTGTCCATAAAAGAAAACAAAGTAAATGAAACATGAAATATAAAAGGTTAGCTAGATATATAAATATATATATATATATATATGGTGAAGTTTTTTAGGGACGAAATAAATGAGACTTTGAAAATGAGGTAGGGATATAGCATCGTCTTGTCGACGTTGTGAGACAAACAGCAGATTTGCTATACTTTACTAGTTGTTGTCAAAAAAATAGTCTCAAAATGGATATATATCGGACGAATAAGTACAAAAAAGTTACTTATAAGAATGAGATCTTATTTTAAAATAAGTCCAGTAATATAAATAGACTCCCAAACGCTAAAATTTGTTTCCAACTTATTCCACTATCCGTTAGGGCCCAAAACGTCCAATATGTCAGTCCAAATGAGATACCAAAGACACACTAAATAGCGAATTGACAAAAGTTGAATAAAGAATGATCCGAGGGACTTGATGCAAAGACATAAAAGGAGACAGCCAAAAGTAAAAAGATGCTGGAAGGTGGGGTTGTTACTGTAATTTTGCGCCAAAGTTAACTTCTGACAATTGGAAATAACGGAAAACGAAGGAAAAACGTGTTTTCTGGTCAGGTGAATTGGAGGAGCCATAACTCTCTCCAGGCACATCAGTCTGAGCTCATTCTGGTGGCGTTGGAAGGATAAGAGAGAGAGAGAGAGAGGAAGAGACCTTGAGAGGTTTGAGAGATTTTATTGCACCGTGGTGTCTGGTATCCTCCTTCGAAGTTGACTGGTTAGACAGCTTCATGGAATTTCTAGATTCTGATTCTCTTACTTTTCCAGCCATCATGAGCGGTTAGATCCTTCTATTCACGGTTTCTGGTGATAGTCTGAGCTTTGGTTTGTATTTAGACAATGAATTGACCTTTGTAATAATGAGATTTGTGCTTAATTTCCTTTTATCCTCTGTTTTATTTGATATCTTGTTGTTCCTAGTTTGTGAATGCGTCTCAGAGGTTTATAGTATGTAGTTAGAGTAGATATGAACCAAAGATTGCTCGGTTGAGATTGTACGAGCTTATACAAACTGACTGTACAGAAATTTTTAGCTGCGTGTGTTTGGATTAGGAGAAAAGTAGAGAGAAAGGGGAGGAAATAAATATTAGGTTTAAAAATTTCTATAAATAGTAAAAAACTTACTATATTTAGAAATTTTCTCTCATAATTTTCTTTTTTTCTAATTTTCTCTCCATCCAAACATGGGGATTAAAGGGAGAATTCTAGAAAAATACCACCCCGAATTCCAAAACCCTAAAAGAGATGTTAATATTTCAAAAATACATTAAGGTACTATGGACCAAATTGGGGTTTTGAAATTCGCTGACATGAACAGTAGTAATTTTCACAAGATGAGTATTGATTTTCGCAAGAAGAGTAATAGATTTCGCTAGTCTGTATTGGTCCGTGTTAATCACTCTCTCCCCTTCAAAATTCGCTGACGTGAACAGTAATGTATTTTCACCATTTGAGTAATGGTTTTTGTTACTTCATGTTGATCACTTTCTCTCTCCCCTCTTCTGACGGTACTGTTCATCTAACACTGACATTAACACTATTCATCTGACAGAGGAGAGAGAGGAATGTACTCGTGACGTGAACAGTGTCGGATTTTCACAATTTGAGTCATGGTTTTCACTACTTCATGTTGGTCATTGTTTAGGTCAGCAAAATTTCAAAACTTCAATTTGGTCCATGATACTTTAGTATCTTTCTGAAATGTTAACATCCCTTTTGGGGTTTTAGAATTTGGGGAGGTATTTTTCTAGAATTCTCCCTAAAAGTATTAAGATTCGTGCATTTAGGAATGTGATGTTAAAAGTTTATAATTTTTTTATTCTTTTATCTTACTTATATCATTTCTTAAAATTTTATAATTCCAATTTTTTTAAAATTTTTTAATAATCTAACTCTTGAAAATTTCCCATTGTCTCAAATCCTAATTCCAAAAGGCCTGTAAAAAAACTGATAGCATTTTAGCAAATCTGTGGAACTTGTGAATATGTCTCTTATTTAGAAATTACTATATGAAAATTTCCCTATAGTATATTTGTATAATTTAATTTTTTTGATAATATTATTAACTTTTCATATTATGTCTCAGCGGATTAATTGGACAGTCATCGACTCATTATTTAATTTTTTTCTCCTAAAAAAGAGGGTTATTTGAAGCCTCTTTTGCTGTTGGTCGTTGGACATCATGGTATCAAACTATCACTATCAGGAAGGAGTCTTTCATCTCATTAGATTTTGGACTACATCACAAATCCTACATGGATGAGCTTTCTGTATTTATTTAAAGCTGATGCATTAATTCCAACTGTGTCAAATCTGACGTCTATGTTTTGTCTCGAAGGATGTTGAGCAAAACGTCAAAACGATGACAATCGAGACAAGAAGGGGATACGTAACCATTTAGGTTTGATGATGTTTTTGTCTTATAGGTTTATCTATAAGAGCGATTTTGTTTTAGCAATTTTTTAGTGGGATTTTATCCCGAAAGTTTAAAAAGGGAATAATTTTGTTCCTGACAATTAATTTTATTAATTTTGATTATTATTTAATTAAATATGTTGAGTTGACAATCCATATATCATCAATGATATATTTTTTAAAATGAAATTTTCTCAAAAAATCTTAAATAATCTACCCTTAAAGAAAATGTAGTAGATGACGTATTGACTTCTATGATAAATTTGCACATTAAAAAACATGATGTGGATGACATGTAAACCATCAATTTAATATATTTGGTCAATTAACAGATTTAATGCCCAGGGGAAAAATTGCTCTCTTTTTAAAACTTCCAAAAAAAATTTTTAGAGTAAAAATGCCCTTTAACCCTGACTATTTTACACATGCCTATACTTTTTTATTTAGTATATGTATATTTTTTATGTTTAACGACCTGCTTGGTTGGTGGAATTGGAGATAATGTAATGCAATATGTGATGGAATTATGATTATATGAATTTTTTAGTTTCTCATTAAGAAAATATATGCATGCATGCACGTAATGGATTAAATTATTTGCATGGAAATTGTGCAGTGTAGGAAATATTATGCAGTATACACATTCTTCCTAGTATTTTTTTTAATATTTAATGGTGGGAATATTATTAATGAGATATTTTAATATTTTTTAATGGTAGATCATTTTTATGGGAATTTTTGAAAATATTTTTATTAATTATTTTTTAAATATTTAATGGTTGTAATTTTTAATATTTAATATCATTTATAGATGGGGTACTTTAGTCAATTTAAAAATAGGGTTAAGGTGCAAACATGCACATGTGATGTTTTCTAAAGTGCGTCCAGTACCAAGTATTTTTTTTAAAAAGCAAAAGTACACATGTGGCTACAAAAGTGGGGTAAAAATGCACATTAACTGTTAAGTTTGATTTTTTTTTTCATTTTTAAGGCTTAAATGGATGATAATTCAATTAATGTTTTAATTCAGGTGACAATGGATAAAAAAATAAAATAAAATAAAAGCAATCCAAATTTACCCACTGATATTTATTTATTATCTATAAATCACTCTTATATGACAGTTCTGTATGTCTAGACTCAAGCAAGTTAAACATTTGTTTTATTCCTTTAAAATAATAAATTAATATCTATAAGTAGATGTAGATTTTTTTTAATTTTTTCTTTTTATCCACTGCCACTTGGGTTAAAATCTTAGCTGAGTTATCATCAACATAAACCTTAAAAATGAAAAAAGTCAAACTTAATTGTTAATGTGCATTTTTGCCCCACTTTTGTAACCACATGTATACTTTTGCACACAAAAAAACACTTGGTATTGAGCGCACCTTGAAAAATATCACATGTATATTTTTACATCTTAACCCTTAAAAATAAAATAACAATGTTATATTTTTCACTTAATTATAGGAAGTATACATCATCATTCATCAGTATTGGTAATATAATCCAAATTACATCAAATGATGTAATCAGAATTTCAAAATGTCATCTTCCTTTTATTACATAGACGCAACCAAGCATCGTAATGGGTCTGTTGTATCATAATTACATGTAATTCTCTCCTATTAAATCGGAACCAAACATGCTATAATAAATTCTTTAACTCTACTCTGTTTGCATCATTAACTCCGGTAAAGGGGCTAACAGAACTAAATTAGATCACTTAATAAAAAAGAAGAAATGACACAAAGCACTGAATTAAAAATTGAGAAAAATATATCTACATGGAAAATTATCTTTCCCCTTTACAATATCTACAATTTTTTTAATTTTTTGCCAGCATACAATATCTACAAGTTGATGTGTGCAAGTTATCAAGTACTGAAGCAAATTTGCAGCCAAACTAGTAGCAGTGGCAATTAAGTGATGAGTAGAGCAAGATGAAATGCACCACATGAATAACGCCAATGATGTTCTCCGGGATTATGCATAAATTGATAAAACATAATTATCAACAAATACTCAAACGATATCTTTTAATTAACAGTTTATTCAAAAGTTTAATTGTTGACAGAGCACAATTACATTGTATAATCCATATATCTGATCCAACATAATAGGATAAAGTCACTAGCTAGTTGTTGTTGATTAATGACAAATATTGAAGGCTACTGTTATACCAACATATCATTATTTGTGTTAGAGATGCAAATACTAATCATAGGTGAAGGATTTAGTTGGCGACCTTGATTGGATCTTTGATCAGGCAGTCTTTCTAGAATATTGATAATTATTGTTAAATATATAATATCATCAAGACCTTTTAATCTAGATTGGATTCAGACATCAAGTGACTCACTCAAAAGAAATCATCAAAGTCGTCTCATCTTTAATTAACCATTTCCAAATTTGTTAAGAAAAATTCAGGATCACTACATTCCATTGCATTAATGCATACATTTTCCTTTGGGACCCTCCAAAGTCTTCAAGAAGCCAATGGATGTAGTTGAACACATATAAGGAGCACTTTAAGTAAAGTCACAGGCATTTTTTCTTCAAACTTATTTAAGATTTCATTTACAGTTTCCATCTCTTAGTTGTATCCTTCTCATCCCAAGCAAAGAACACAGTGGTACGGCAACTTCTGATACATTAATGAAATACCAAGATAATTACATAATAAGGAGAATGAAATAGAACGAATGAGGCACAGAGGTTTGATTGAGTTATCCGGGAAACAATTTGATCCGATGGGTTATATCGACCCGACATATAGGACACATGGTCAGCATCATCCCACATTCTTCACAAGCCTGCATTAAAATCACATAATTATCCTCATTCTCATTGGCAATGAGAAAAGACAATAAAATCTTTCTGGTACTGCATGTTTTGGCTTCTTTGTTGGAAATAGTTTTGATAGTTTCTAACATAAGACCAAACACACTTTGCTGGAGAGTTATTACCATGTGTCCACATCCAAAGGCTGTGTCCTTTTCATTATTCAGACAAATTGCACAATCCTGCAGGTTATTATAAATAATCAGAAGCAAGATATTCCTAATCATCTCAAGATTAGCTTTCCTTCTCAAGTTAAAGAGTGTCTTGCCCTTGAGGACTAGCATGGGTAAATGATAATTTATGATCAGTTTAGCCTGTTTTTGTAAAAAGGATCAGTTGATTTATTTTAATAAATACCTTAGCATGTCTCATGGCACTTTTGCTAGTCTCCTGACATTCCAGCCTCAGCACCATAATTTAGATCCTTCAATCCATCCTAAAGTATTCTATGTACAAATAATAAATTACTACTTTTGGTCTTCAATATAGGATCTAGTTTGTAGTGCTATTTTTTTGAAATTATAAAATTGGGATGGTTGGGACAGAGTAGTCAGAAGCATAATTTTTTAGGATGGATTAACTTGTCTCATAGTAACTTCTCTTACATTCAGAATTTGCAACTTTAGATCTATGATAAACTGTTCCTTTTCCGTCAACTCTCCCTTTAACTTGATACATTCATCCTAAACATAGGAGTAACCCATTAATATCCATTTAACTTCTTTCAACACATCCTAAACAATTCTTTTAAGCACACACGATTATTTATACAGTTGCACCATGTCAATACATATAATCATTTGAGGAGAGAATTCAGTTACAAATAGCAGTCAAATATAAAATGTATTTCACCAAGAGTAAATTACAAAAAAGACCATACTTAGGTTAAGTTTCTTATTTCTATTATGTCAAGTTCTTCAATTTCACATTGTCATGTGTCCCATTGTTGAAATATTACCATTTTATTATAATGCCACACGAATAAATAGGATACTTGCTATATGTGATTGGAAAAGTGAAGATAATGGATATAAAAAACTTGACCATTATTTGTTCATGACACAACTCCATGTTAATTAGTTCGTGTCGTTGGCTTGTCTAGAAGACGATAGGCGGAATGTAAACAGAACTAGCACCTCAGCAATGTCAGCATCTTTTGAGCATCTTTATGAGCATTGGCTAATTCTTGAAAAATCTTTTCAAGTAGTCTCTTGGTCAGTTCTGCGTGCTCATTTTTCTCAAGTATAAGCCTTTGGACAGTTTTTTCTTCTTCTACTAGCATTCTTTCAAGTTTAGCACATTCACTCTGTACAGTTAGCTAAAGCTTTAAAATAAAGGTAATGGAATGATACTGTCGAAGTGTCCAATTCAATTTTGGTGGAAAAACTGAAGAGTGGTTATAAATAAAAATCTAAAAGCGAGTTATTACCAAAAAAAATAAAATCTGATATCCTGTTATCCTTTCCTGTGTCTCCTACTCTCCTATAATTTACACACCTATTCATATTTTCCTGTTGTTTACTTTCCTCTTATCTCTCTCCTTCCCAAATTTGACTCACTTTACTCCTCTCACCCTTGTCAAATGAAACAACTTCCTCCTCAACTATTTCAAGTTTTCCATTATATGCTTGTAGATTTCTTTTTTTTGTTTTTTGGTTCTAATTTTGTGTGTAATGATTATATGTTTTAAAACTATTTCAAGTTTTGTCTGTCTTCTCCTTCATCAGGTCTTCTGTTTTTCCGTTCCCAAGTCAGGCCGAGGGTTTGTCAGATTAGACTGAGTTTGCATGGTCAAAAAGTTCCTTGCACATTCTGGCTTTAGCAATTGCAAAACCTCTTGCAACTCTTTATATGCCTTAACCCATTCATTCTAAACATAAGAGTTACCAAAGACCTTGAATAAATCCTATGCAATTCTTCAATTACACAATGCCGTATTGAAATTGCTCCTCATCAATAAATAGAACCATTTAAAGAGGAGAGTCAGTTTTGAGTAATGTTGACAAAATATTATACAACATTCCTAGGCCTTTGGAGCCTGGAGTGGAGAGAGACAATCATCTCGAACGATTAGCAGCCATATGTGTTCTTTGCCTAGAGTTTCTGTGATATGGAGATTCTAGTGTTAGTGCGGGTGGGTTGTATCTTTTCTCTTTGTTTTGTATTATGTTCTTGTATCAGTGTTCTGTATAGTATTTCGGTTAATTTCATTATTCCTTCTGTGTATTTGATTTGTGATGAGACCCTCCACAAATATTTCATGAATGAAGCACTTTCAGATATATAAAGAACAGACTTGCACAAAAAGTGATGGAAAATCAAGCTAAAAGTACATTACTCACTCAAACCTCTTAATCCCTTCTCTGTTATGCCTCTCTGCTCTCTATTCTATCATTTTGTGTTTTGTTGTTTTCTTTTGCTCTGTAGTTTCTTCTTCTAATGGCTCTTGGATTTGAAGCTAAACTTTGGACGTCTTGCAACAAAACAGGAAACCCCAGAATTGCGAGCACATCATAATTCATCCAGGACCAAAAGTGAAAACAAACATCCTTGTGATTTCTGACTCATTAGAATGGACAAATGTCACACTTGAGCATCAGAATCATTGTATTTTTAGCAACATTACCTCAATGCTCTACGTCTGTGACTCAGTTTGATTTATACTGAACCTCATTTGAATGATCTTACTACTGATGGATCCCAAAGCATCGTTATTAGAAATTAATGTTCAGATTGTATGAATGTTTTCATAGTTTTAAATCACAAGAATCCTGTATTTTGCCTTTTAAAATGATCACATCACAAGTCCTAGTAAATCAGGTCACTTTGTTTCCATATCTAAGAAAATGAAAGATTATCAACATGGCTCATAGCTCGTGCCTCATACTCGGCATACTTTTGAGTGTCAGCTAATTCTTGACCTATCTCTTCGATTTGTCTCCTGGTCAGTATAAGCCTTGGACAAGTTTTCTAGCTTCCCCCAGCATTTTCATCAGTTTATCATCTTCACTCTGTAAAATTAGCTATGGTTTCAACATGATAGTAATAGAGGGATACAGTAAAGTAACATGTTCAACTCAAGAGGCAAAAAAAAAAAAAATCAATCAACAACGAAAAACTATCTCTATAATACATTGAAAACTTACAAGCACAAAAGGAACTAGTATTAGAGTAACATCACCATCATCTTTTCAAAAAGAAAAAGAAAAAAAAAGTCAACTCAAAGTTTGAAGTTTTTAATACAGAAAAAGCCAACTTAAGATTCAAATTACATTCAAATGCAATAAGGTTACAGAGAAAGCCATTGGATGCACCGGTAAGAAGAGTTGATCAAGCAGTTTGGAATTCTATAAAAAGAGATCGTGAGAGGTCGAAACGAACACTCAATAAGATTCTAAAAAAAACTTTTTGGTCAATAACCTATCTAAATATATGATTTTTGACCGAGCACAAAGACGTTAATGCAATCCATGTAGTCAACCCCACCTAGTGAGATTAAAACTTTGTTATTATTGCTGCTGCTGTAATAGCATCATTCTTTATAAAATCCCAAGCAACATAATTATATCATGAGAAATAAATATTCTTGTTTATTTTGGAATTCTCAAATTTAAAGTCAGAAATGAAGAATCTTTCTCTCTGTATATATATACTGTGTATATATATATAATTTTGGTGCGGGAAGGGACCAAGACTAGCCAGAACCTCAGCAAAAGCAGCTCTAGTTGTAGCATATATACCACATCTTTTCGAGCTTTGGCTAATAGATGGTTCATCTTTTCAATTTCTGTCTCGGTCATTTGTGCCTTATCTTCATTTTCTTGCTTAAGCCTTTGCAGAAGCCTTCTCTCTTCTTCAAGCAGTCTTCTTAGCTCAGCATATTCACTCTGTAAAGTAAGCAACAGATCCAACTATAAGGGAGTGATGGAGTTGAAGTATCATAGTCAAGTCAAATGGAAAAAGCAAAATACAATTATCAATACATAATTACCCATATTTCTTCACCATTTACAACCAAAGAAGGAACTAATTCTGCCATGAAAATTGTCTATAGAAGAAAATATAGGTTTTGTAATAATCATATACATGAATTCGAATTGGAGTGGCATCTATAGAGGCAAAAATGATGGACTGAGACGATTTTGTCAAGTTCAAATTGAATGCACATGTAAGGAGGGTTGAGATTTCAACTTCTCTTTTTCGTAAGTTTTTCATTTCTTTTGTTTTTAACCACTTTTTTCACCTAATCAAACATGACATATTGATTATGTAAAGGCCTAAATTGTATGAATGTACAATCAAAATATTCAAATTAATCAAAATTAACTACACAAATTAATAAATACATAATAAGTATAATAATTAAAAGGAAATACATAATTAAAATCATTCAATTGCAATAATATAAATTTAATCATAAAATAAACAATATTAGCTTAACATGAAATTAAAAAATGTCACAATAAAATCCTAGAAATTACCTTTGGCCAATTCAATAATAAAGAAATTCATAAAGTAACTAAAAATTAAAAAAAAAACTCCCCACGGCTCAACAACTCAAGCCAAACTCAAGAGTACACAGTCACAGCCCAAATCAATTGCCCAACAAAAATCACCATAGAAGCTGAAGGAATTGTCGAACTCGATGGAAGAAAATGGGAAAATGAAGACGAAGATGGAAGCGCCGACGGTGACCGGATGATGTATGAAGAGACGTTGGAGAAGCTTGGAGAAGTTATTTGAACCTCCTCCTCCGGTCTGGATCGCGATTGCTCTGTTGGTGATGGAAATAGCCGCCGGTGATGGTGGTTGACGGTAGAAGACAGAGAAGACATTGGTGATGGCGGTTGGTGACGGTGGTGTGATTTCCGACGGTGATTAGCTGGAATGGAAGAGAAAATGGTGATGATTTGATGAGGAAGATGGTGGGGCTGGAATGTGGGCCTATCGGTTTCAGTGAGGAAGAGATTATAGAAGGATGATGGTGGTGCACGGTGATCGACAGTGGTTGACGGAAATGGAAGAGGAAGGATGATGGTCATTGGCTTAGTTCCCTTCTCTCTCTCGCGGCCCCAGTCGAGTTCTCAGCATCCCCATATCCAGCTCTCCCTACGGTGAAGAAAGGAAGGTGACGATGGTGGTGGGTGGGTGCGACGGCGGAGGTGACAGTGCTTGACTGAGAATGGAATAGAAGATGGTTCCAGCTCTCTGCCACTCTCATGGTCCAGCACCCAGCACGTCTAGCTCACGGACACCCCACTCTCGCGACTCTCCCTCAGCTTGCGGCACTCTTGGCCCGCGTAATAGGCTTCTCTCCAATTCTGCTAACTGTCCGCTGCCTCCTTTTCTATGAAACTGCGCCGTTTTGGCGCAGATAAGGCAAAGGTTTATTATTATTATTATTATTATTATTATTATTATTATTATTATTATTAAATAATATTCATAATTTTAAAGTATTTTTTTAGTGCCAGTACTAGAATATTTTTTAAATAGCACTCAACTATCCTAAAATAATTTTTAAAGAAAAAGATTAAAAAAATATCATTTAAATTTCAAAAAAGTTTTTTGATATGAAAAATGAGTTGGTAATGGCTATACAAGTTTATTTAATCCTTATATTCTAATATGCAACAAGACTAATTTAAAATTTTATAGTTCAAATGGTATTTATCTTTCTTTTTCTCAGTTTTTTAAGACTGCCCGATATCTAGAATTGAGCACCCTAAAATATTTTTCACTAAGACTAACTCAATACAATATCCTAGGGATATTTAAATCCGGGACCGGGATTAGGATCAGGATTAGGAAATTAGTCCTGGTCCCAATCCCAGTCCCGGCCGGGATCAAGAAAAATGATCCCGGTTCCGACCGAGACCAGGAAATTCCTGGGATTAAGCCAGGAATATCGGAAGCGACAATGTTTGAACACCCCTATAATATCCTAAACTCATTGTTATTGCATTTAGCACCCAATATATATATATATATATATATATATTATTTAGTATTGGATTCATGGTTCATGGGTGCTCCTCCCAACAGAAATATCTCCTCTAGGAATATAGTAAGGCCTTACACTGCTAGACCAACCTATGTTGATAGAAGCCAAAATATTTTTTCACTAATACTCCACAAATTTTAATGTGCTGCATACAATAAAAATTAGTTTAGGATACTATATAAAACTTAAAAAAATATTTGAATGTTGAATATTGGGTGTACTAAAAAAATATTTTAGGGTGGTGAATAGACAAAAAATTATTTTATGATACTTGAAAACTATTTCAATATAGAGGATATTGTATTGAGTTAGTGTTAGTAAAAAAAAAATTAGGGTGCTCAATGTTAGATATTGGGCTTATTGAAAAATAGGAAAAAAAGAAAGATAAATATCGATTGAACTTTAAAATCCTAAATTAACTTTGTTGCCTACTGGAGTATAGAGATTAAATAAACTTGTATAATAATTAACAATTCATTTTTATAGAAAATAATTTATTTGAGATTTTGAAGTTCAAATGATATTTTATTGTTTTTCTCCTTAAAAAATATTTTAAGATAGTGAGAGGGAAAAAAATTATTTTCTGATAGTTGAGTGCTATTTTAAAAAATATTCTAGTACTAGTTGATATTAAAAAATACTTCAAAATTATAAATATTATTTTTTTTAAAAAAAATACCAGCCTTCGCCATTTTGTGCCAAAATAGGCGCATTTTGGTAGAAAAAGGAAGCGACGGACGGTTAAGGTCTCTACTCGCGTTTTCTTTTCTTTTGAAATTCAGACACATAGCTTTTGGGAGTTGGTCCTTAAAATGTCATTTCACAAATTTAGGTACCAACTGTCATTTTCAAATTTAACCCAATTTCTTCAAACACTTACAATTTAAAACAAGGGTTAAGGTTATTAAATAGCCTTTAATATATTTCAAAGGAATAAAAATAACCTTCAACAATTCTTTATATAAAAAATAACTTTCAAATTTTGAAAAAAGAACAAAAGTAACCATGAAAGTTAATGTCATTAAAGTCTGTTAACTCCAACATTTTAAGGTGCAAAAATAGTTTTTAATTTATACCAAAAATGTAAAAAAAGTAACTATAAATTTTTGCATGTACAAATAACTGAAAGTTAACTTTTGAAACATTAATTCACAAATTTTTATATTGCTTATACAAATTGAAATTCAAGAGGATTTTAATTATAAGATGACTAGGAGTGATGTGGATTATGCTAACCCTACCATATGCACATACGATATTTTATTGCCTCATAGTTTTCCTCTCAAACATCATACTTTAAAATGCACTTAGTGTGATTATCAAAAAAAAAAAGAAAAAGAAACAAAAGAATGCACTTAGTGTTGGTTGTATGGTTACTTTAACAATTGTGATTATAGCATTTTAAAGGTTAGTGTTCATGTTAGATATTTTAGCTTTTAAAATTTGAGTGACCAATTTCTTTTACTTTATCATTCTTATTAGAATAAAAAATGTGACTTTTTGAATAATTTTTTATTTGATTTTTATCTTGGAGAAGATGGAAAATCACATATGCACATGGTAGAGTTAAAATAATCCATGTCATTCTTAGTAATCTCATAATTAAAATATTTTTGGACTCTAACATGCATAAGCAATATAAAAACTTTGAATTAATATTTCAGAAGTCAACTTTCAGTTACTTGTATAATTATAATCCATATCACTTCTAGTCATCTCATAATTAAAATTCTTTTAGATTCCAACTTGTATAAGCAATATAAAAACTATGAATTAATGTTTCATAAATCAACTTTCAATTATTTATACATATAAAAATTTATGATTACTTTTTGCATTTTTAGTATAAGTTAAAGGTTATTTTTGCACCTTAAAATATTACATTTAACGGACATTAATAACGTTAACTCTCATAGTTGCTTTTACTCCATTTTCAAAAGTTGAAGGTTACTTTTGATGCAAAAAAGTGTTGAAGGTTATTTTTACTCTTTTGGGATATGTTGAAGACTCTTTGAACATTAATCCTTAAAAGCAATCAAATCAACATCAAATCTTCCTTACAAACAATATAAACAATAATAATAACAATTATGCCAATTTTACCCCTTTTCACACTTTTCATATACTTATTCATTAATCCAAAATTATCATAAATAATACATTTTTATCTCAATTAGCATAATAAAATCCCCATCAATAGTAAAATAACAAGCTAAAATGTACAATCAGAAACCAAACAAGCACATATATGGCGTGAAACTTCTTGTTATGTTAGCTTCCTAATTCTTTCAAATCATTTTATTTTTGTGGAGAGAACTTTTTTTTTTCCCATTTTCAAGTCACAGATAGGGTGGGCCTTGGAATTAAACTCCATTTATAAGCCGTATAATTAAATTATTCACATGAATATACAATTTTATCACTAATTTATTATTCCGTAAAGTGTAGACTTTAGACTCTTATGATATCAAATTTTAAGATGGTTATATGGAGTTAATATTATTTAAAGTTTTTCTTAATTTTAGTGCAACGGGATGAAAGCTAGGACGAGAGGAGTATTCTGTGTTGTTTTGAAAAGCAAATTGAGGTGGGAAGTTCAGTGAACAAATTGATGAACCTGTTTCATATCAAGGTTTACAAGATCAAACAGAACCATAAACTAGCAAAATTCATCTTTACTATCCGCGCTAATTATTTCTTATTAATTTTTAATAACTTTGAGTAAATATTCATGCTAATTAGTTCAAACCTCCTCTTTTTTTTTCCATGCAATTGGGAAATGAAAGATGTGACAGATGAAATCAAAAGCAGTGAAAGTAAACAATCATATTGTCCAAAGACCAAGTCTCACTCCTTGCATGAACTTACTTTTTTGACACGAACAAATTTTCGACCTGTCAAGTAACTCCCACCACCATTGAGATTGCCAGACGCTTGCCGTGAAGATGGGTTCTGTACAGAAATTTTATGCCAATTCCCAAAATTGGAAGAACCGGAAGTGAATGATCCAAGAATGGGCGAACTGGTAGTTGAAGCCAAAGAAGCAGAGGATGATCCAAAAGTAGGTGAGCTAGTACATGAAGATTTAAGCATAGTTGAGCTAGCAGGTGAAGCAACAAAACAAGGGGATGATGCAAATTAAGGTGAGTTAACAGTTGATGTAGTAGAAGGAGAAGATAAAGCAACTAAAGAAGTGGATGATCTAGCAAACATTGGTGAGCTAGCAGTTAAAGCAGCCGAAGCAGGGGATAAAGCTGGTAAAGCAGGGGATGATCCAAACATGGGTGAGCTAGCAATGGATGGGCTAGAATTTGATGCACCAAAAGTAGGTAAAGATCCAAACAGGCGTGAGCTAGCAGTTAAAGTAGTAGAAGTAGGAGATGAAGCTGGTAAAGCAGGAGATGACTCAAACATGGGTGAGCTAGCAGGTGAAGTACTACAAGCAATGGATGGGCTAGAATTTGACGCACCAAAAGCAAGTTATGATCCAAACATGTGTGAGCTAGCAATTAAATCAACATAAGCAGGGGATGAAGCTGGTAACGCAGGGGATGATCCAAACATGGGTGAGCTAGAAATGGATGGGCTAAGACTTGATGGACCAAAAGCAGGTAATGATCAAAACATGTGTGAGCTAGCAGTTAAAGCAGTAGAAGCAGAGGATGAAGCTGGTAAAGCAGGGGATGATCCAAACATGGGTGAGCTAGCAATGGATGGGCTACAAATTGATGCACCAAAAGCAGGTAATGATCCAAACATGTGTGAGCTAGCAATTAAAGTAGCAGAAGCATGGGATGAAGCTGGTAAAGCAGGGGATGATCCAAACATGGGTGAACTAGCAATGGATGGGCTACAAATTGATGCACCAAAAGCAGGTAATGATCCAAACATGTGTGAGCTAGCACTTAAAGCAGCAGAAGCAGGGGATGAAGCTGGTAAAGCAGAGGATGATCCAAATATGGGTGAACTAGCAATGGATGGGCTAGGACTTGATCCACCAAAAGCAGGTAATGATCCAAACATGTGTGAGCTAGCAGTGAAAGTAGCAGAAGCAGGGGATGATCCAAACATGGGTGAGCTAGCAGGTGAAGCAATACAAGCAATGGATGAGCTAGAATTTGATGCACCAAAAGCAGGTAATGATCCAAACATGGATGAGTTAACAGTTGAAGTAGAAAAAGAAGTGGATGATCCTAACATGGATGAACTACTTGCAGAAGCAGGGGATGATCCAAACATGGGTGAGCTAGTAGGTGAAACAATACAAGCAATGGATGAGCTAGAATTTGATGCACCAAAAATAGGTAATGATACAAACATGGATGAGCTAACAATTGAAGTAGAAAAAGAAGTGGATGGTCCTAACATGGATGAACTACTTGCAGAAGCAGGGGATGATCCAAACATGGGTGAGCTAGCAGGTAAAGCAATACAAGCAATGGATGAGCTAGAATTTGATGCACCAAAAGCAGGTAAAGATCCAAACATGGATGAGCTAACAGTTGAAGTAGAAATACAAGTGGATGATCTTAACATGGGTGAATTACTTGCAGAAGAAACAGAGCCACTTGATACTCCAAAGGGAAAGCTAGAAGAAGACTTTTTCAGTTGCCAACTAGAAAACCCAAATATACTAGATATTGCACCACTGTTAGAGCTATAAGTATTAGATCCCGAGTTGAAAACTTTTGCCGCTACACTAGATGGTAACATTGAACTCCTTGAAGAAAAAGTTGTATCTCCGCTTGACCCAAATAAAGGAGATGATGCAGAAGATCCAAATGGAGTTGACTGGCTTTGAGTAAAAGTTGTAGCAGCAGATCCCTAGGCACCAAACAGAGATGTGCAATTGAGCCAAATAAAACATTCTTTAAATTTTCATTTAAGTTTTTAAATGGATACCTCAGCGGCAGCAAAACTTGATGAAAGGGTATTAAGGGCGTCAGCAAATTCCAGCTCCTTTTCTTCTACTTGTGTTCTGGCACTTTGTCTTGTCTCCTGACATTTCTGCTTTAGCAACTGCACATTCTCAAGCTTTTCTCGCAACTCTTTCTTCACTTTAATCCATTTATTCTAAACATAATAACTCAAATTAATAGCCACTTAAATATGCCTCATGCCCATCCTCAAATATTCTTTACAAACACAAATGTATTATTATAATTTCTGTATCAATAACAAAAATCATTAGGTGATGAGGTGACATAGTTTGGGTAAATCTCAAGGACAAATGTGTACTAAGGTACAGAAATAATCCAACTATCCTTTTTTTTCTTACGAGCTTTGTTAGGAAATATGTAATTGATATGTAATCAATTAGGATCCCTATTAACTAGGGATTACAATTAAGGAGTTATTAGGAATTATTCTCATTAATGGGCCGTTACTATTGAGGCTCTCGTCTCCTACACACACACACACACACACACACACCTATTGTGTACATGAATTGATAAGGAATTCAGAGTATTTCTCACTACCATTGATGAAAACTTTTAGAAGAGAATTTGGCCAAATCCTTACTTGTTAGAGCTCTTGGAAATATTAGTAATAAAAATTCTGTGAAAAGATAATGTAGAATAAGATAACATGCATTATTAAATGAGGGAGACAAACTAAAAAAAAGATAAAAATAAAATAACGGGGCTTCCAAGAATTACCTCAGCAATTTCAGAAGCATTAAGTGCATTGGCTAACTCCAATTCCTTCTCTTCAACTTTCCTCATAGCACTTTGTCTTATCTCATCACATTCCAGCTTTAG
>JBAGKO010000014.1:1627990-1650005 GCA_037177275.1 Acacia concinna
ACTCTCTACTAGATTTCAAATAATCAATAGCTATGCCTAGCTTTCATCATATGAATAACCCTCATGTTGCATTGAAGGATTTAATGTAGGTTGATTGTACCTACTTTAATGATTATGGGTAGTTCTTCGTAGGGTTTTCCCTTGTAATATATATATATATAAAGAATCATAAGGAAACATTAATTTTTTTTTAAAATGACTTTAGAAGCGTCACATGAATTTATAGTGGCGCCAATAGTTGTGACGTTTTTTAAGTGCCACAAGATTATTTTTTTATAGTAGTGCGTTCCTACAATTAGTGGGAACATTTGTTGAGTTGTGGGTTTAAAGTGCTGGTCATTCTTGGTGGGAGGGAAATGCCCTTTCAATTTAAATCGTGTTGTAAATCTTGTAGGTAGGTGTGTTGAAGGAATAAGTCTTATATAATTCAAAATTGGGAACACATATTAACAATTAAGTATAAGCTTGAGTTAGTACAAAGGCTAATAAGAGGAGACCTCGAGTTAACCGTTAGAGTTTTAATTGACTGGTTCTTAATGACATTTAAAATGTTTTATTACACTAAATTATCATTGGCAGTCATTTTGTAACTCTCATTTTAATTATCATTAAAATGTTTTTATTGATCATAAAGGCTGCTCAATGGTCACATGTTATTTGTGTATAAAAGGGAGTGCTTGGTATAAGGTCAACAACAACTAAGTTAGAATACTCAGGTTTGGTGACACCGGGCTTTATCCTCGAGCTTCTCTCTTCACTACTACAAAAAACTGATATAATGTCTGTAAAGTACGCCCGTTTTTAAAAAAACTGAAGTTAAAACAAAAGCGGTGGCAATATTGTAATAAGTTGAATGACTTGGCTCCTATTTTTCCAAAAACCGTACATTGATGAGGTACAATTTGAGGCCTAGGCATCTGTTCAGACACAATAGACGCCCAACAGGGTGTTTGTTCAATGAACAGACACTGGTCAGTTCAAACAGAGGTTGAGCATCTGTTAGAAAAGAATAGACGCACTGGGCAGAACAGAGGCCAGCTGGGCGTCTGCCAACACCTCTAGGCGTCTGAAACAGACACCTAAGGTCTCTGTCTAACGCCTACACCGTAGGCGTTAGATTGATTACTCCATTTTAGTGTCCATGCTCTTATAAAACGAACGCCATTTTTTTCCCTTCCCCCGTCCTCATATATTTCCCTCTTATTCTCTCGTCTTTTGAATTATTTCTCTCTTATTCTCTTGTCTTCTAAGCGCTGAACTGCAAAATATTTTTCTCTTCTTTCACCTGAATCATTAGCCACCTCCCTCCCTCTTCTCTTACTGGGCTCCTTTGCACAGTGTGTGTCCCTTGATCGCCTCTCTTCCCGTCACCCGACTCTCCTCTTTTAAACACAAATTACTAGTATGGTCACTTGAATTTCTTTTTTAGCCTTTGATTGTGTTAATTTTACCCCTTCTCATGTGTTAATTTGATATTGCTTCTGTTAATGCATATGTATTATATTGTATTGATAATTTTATATTGTCCGACATCTCTGCTGAATTTTTTTCCCAATCGCTATATTGCTCTGGGTGTTAGGAGGTGGTTAGAAGGTTCTGAAATTTATAATTCGAAATATAAATAATATTTTTGAGTTCAATTATAGATTATTGATATTAAAAAAAATTAATTACAGTATCCAGAAGTAATTTATTTAGTTGAATGAAATGGTTGCTCGTACTATAAGCAGACGACGTAGTAAGAATTTAACCAAAAACAATTGTCGCCTTTAGTGGCGTCCATTTTTGTTAAAACGGACACCTATGGCATCAATTTAGGTGTCTATTCTTTGAAAAAAAAAAACAAACGCCTAATATTTGTCTTTCACGTCCATTTCACCAAATGGACTTCTTTTCAAAAAACTTTTAACGTCACCCACATAGGCGTCCCGTTCAAAACAGATGCCAAAGGTATTTTAAAACAGACATCAAAACTTTTATTTGTAATAGTGCTTCTTCCTTATTCTGAGTTACATTGTTATCTTTTTGGTTGTTCTGTCACCCTTCCTTTTGTAGGAAGTGTTCGTTTTATCCTGATGAGTGCTCTTCCTAATTTATTAGGGGTGGTGTAATATCTCCTAAGGACATTACCTTTAGGCGTGACTCAAACTATTCATTTGTTCTGTTCCTATAAGTGTTGCTGCTAACAATCTCATGAGATATTACCTGTTGTTTCATAATTCAAAATTGTGAAAATTATCTATGGTAAGAAGCATACTTTGAATTTCACATAGCTTGTCTGACCTAACATTACTCACATGAGGATCTTGGATGATTTACCATACAGTACCATTGTCTGTAGGTAATAGTTTACATTTTTTTATTTGATTAAACGTTATGATTGATGCAGATATACGTTTAAGAAAATGGTGTAAATTATTTCCATATATTGACTTAGTTCATTCATTTAGTAATCTTTGAAAAAAAAACATTATAAATGGGGATTATCTTTGAAAAAAGTAAGCAACTACTTACTAAGAGTGCATAATACATTTGTGAAAATATTATAGTTTTGCTCTCCTTTACAAACTTGGTAAAGTAGATTTTGAAGAGAACACAAGGTACGAATTGATGAACTAATAACCTATTGCTTATTTTATGGGCTTTAATAGATTGTGTGTGGTGGAATTTCTTGTCTATATGGTGGATTGGCCGGTCTTACCATGTGAGATATATCAATATGTTTTATAAACAAAGATATTGGTGTTATGCAGTTTGTGGAATGTGTTTCTTGTAGAAACTTTATGTATTCAATTGTGTTGTGTGCCTACTGTATTCAGTTTCTATTATGACCAAAGTTTCACTGTCCATTAAAAACTTTAAATCGAGGCATTTTTAAAAAGACATTGCAGTTTTATTTCATGCCCGTTGTGGAAGATGGCTGGTCGATCACTTTGATTTGAGGAGTGGGTTTGGGTCACGCTACCGATTATATATTCAATTTCATTTGATAATTTGTAGCCTCAATCTTTTTCTCTTAATTTATCTTTTAATATGGCGACAACAATAACTTCAAGGGGCATCAATGGTAATCTGGCAACATTATACTAAATGCACCAACAGTGCTCACCATCTTTTCTGGTTCTTGTCATAAGCAAGTGGCTTACTTTATTTTATTGAATTCTGTTGTTTCTCATATAGAAAACATGACTGAGAATTCATGATGCCTAAAATTATGGGAAAATGGTAATAAAGTTCTAATAAACAAATATATTTATTAAAAAGTTCCACTAATTTTATTTCTTTATAAAAAAGTCTCAAGGTGTCAAGAGAAAAGTTAACAACTTAGTAGGTGGAATTGACAACTTAGTAAGTCTAATTTACAACTTTGATAGTGAGTTTTGATAACTCCATTCCAACATTTATTAAAAAGTTCCACAAATTCTTTATCCCTTATCAAGAGGTCATAAGGTCCCAAGAGAAAAGTTAACAACTTAGTAAGCGGAATTGACAACTTAGTAGGCCAAATTTACAACTTTGATAGCGAGTTTTGACAACTCTGTTCAAACATTTTAACAACTATCACTTGGGCGTTATAACAACTGAGTAGGCGGAATTGACAACTTAGTAGGTCTAATTTACAACTTTGATAACGAGTTTTGACAACTCCGTTCAAACGTTTTGACAACTATCATCTGGGCGGTGTAACAACTAAGTAAGCGGAATTAACAACTTAGTAGGCCTAATTTACAACTTTGATAGTAATTTTTGACAACTCCGTTCAAATATTTTAACAATTATCACCTTAGCGTTGCTAAAATATTGCAACAGAGTTGTCAAAACTCGCTATCAAAATTATAAATTGGGCCTACTAAGTTGTTAATTCCACTTGCTAAGTTGTTAATTTTCTCTTGGGACCTTGGGACTTTTGGTAAGGGATAAAATTGGTGGGACTTTTTAATAAATATGTTTATTCTTGAGGACTTTATTGCCATTTTTCTTAAAATTATCTGCCAGACAATTGTCCAAACGTTTTAATAGGAAATACGTTATTTAGTTCAGCATAATAATGCATTCCCTATCGGTTGGAGAATTTTATTTCTATGAGTTGGCAGTTTTTCTTATTGGTTAATTAGTACACTAATTTGGTAATCTATGTATTTGTTACAGCGTTGTTATCTCTCCTTTTATTCGTCCGTTTTATTGTGGTGTCGTTTTACTACCGTTGTGCTTATCATAATATATTTTGAAGCTTATTATGATATTGCAAAAGAGGCCACAGTTGGACGTATTTATCTTGATTCTTCAAAGAGGTTAGGATATATTTTGAATTTACTATATATGGCTTGGTTTATTTTCCAAGTTTTCAAGTAATTTTATCTGCCAGCTTTTGTCCAATTTCCTTATATGTCCCTGTTGGGTGTTTCGATTTATGTAGTACTATTTTGGTTCCCTTTTATCATATCATGTAAAGCATATGTGCAATTTTGGGTTCTTGGGAGCATTTATAAATAGAAATATATGTTTTTTTACCATATTTGAGACATCCTAATTTAATTAGAATGGAAGGGGAAATGGTGATATTATAATTTAATTAGAATTATTATTGATGATGTGCGAGAATAATTTTTCTATATAATTGATGTATTTGAAAGTGTGGGAGTGCCTAACATGTGGGGATACTTTATAATTTTTAAAGTTGCAAATTGTTTCTAACCTCATTGAATTTGATAGAGTCAAGTGTTGTGATTCAGTAATGTGGAGGCTTTGTTATTTGTGGTAGAGACATCAAATTTTGAGATTTACCAAATTTTTATGTTGCTTAAAATAAGCATTATGTGGTGTGATTTTTTTTTTGACCTGAACTTGGTGTAAAAGTTTAATCATTTATCTATGGTAGATGAATGTGATTTTATAATTTGAGGCTATATAATTAGCTTGGTAGGAAAATATATATGTGAACATTCCTTATTATGCTACCATTACTACAAAAAAAAAAAAACTCTTGTGGTGCTTGTTTTTAATTAACAAATATTAGTGCCACTATAAATTCTTATGGCGCTTTGGAAGTGATAAACCACATTTTTACTATCTAATTTCATATATTTTGGAGAGCTTTTATTGATTTTATTAGGATTAAAGTGCATTTAATTAAATAAATTGGGATTATGTAGAATAATATGGAAAACATGAATTTTGGCTTAAAAGGGCATAATTGTCATTCCTTCCTTTTGGTATTACATTTTGTGTATTTTCTTGTAGAAAAATTTGGATGAAATGAAGATAAAAATAGAAGGGCAAAAGAAGGACTAAAATTCAAGTTAGAGTTTAAGGTTGGAGGGACCAAATTGAAAGGAAAGGAAGTTGAAGAACCCATGGAGCTCCAAGACCTAGGTCCGACCCTTTAAATAGTCCTCAGCCCAGTTTGGGCCAACAGAAGCAGAGATTCGGCATTCATCATCATCATCGACACCAATTCATCCATTCACGCCATTGATCATCAATCACTCTTGACCACTTAACTTTCCTCCATCCTCGTCGGCGACCACTACTCCACCTCTACCATGCTTTTTGTCGTCGGCGAGCGTTTTGAAGAGGAGTTGAGATAGAGATCACACATCATCCATTCATCCATCACTTCACCTCACCTTCGAACCATTATCGACACTAATGATTACAAAACTGGACTGGATTGGACAGTTGGACCGGTCTGACCGTAAATTGAAGCACCTAGCAGCTCATTTCGTAGGATTAGACCATTCACATGGTTCGACCATTTCAGACTGTTTAAAACCAACAATTGAGCCAGAACCCAAGGTTGAACCGTGAATCGGAGCAGGTTTGAAAAAATTGAGTGACTCAAATTAAAAGCAAAAATACATAAGAAGAGGAGAATATCACAAGGAAGAAAGACGCAAAGGATATAAATATATAACAACTAAGAAGGCATATGTGTTTAATACTTTAAAATAATAAAAAACATCATTAAAAAATTGAAGATCTAACTAAAGAAAATGATTATCTATATGTATGATGTCTCAATCATGATTCAACCATAACAAATGAAAATTTTATTTCAACTATATATATATTATTTATATAATATTATTCTTAATTTAATTATTGTATTAGCGGTTCAAACGAACAGTCTAACTGATCCAACCGTTTGAACCATGACCCGCTAGCTTCTTTGGCTTAATGTCCGGTCCGGTTTTTAAAACATTGATTGACACCTTCACCTTTGTATTCACCACCACAATCTCCGAGCATCTTTACCATCGTCATTCGCAGCCATCGCAATCACTCTGCTTCATCTCTTTCTTGCATCTGTGGATCATTTAGATTTGATGGTTCTAATTACTCCAAGAATTCCAGCTCCGTCAGAGCAAATCCAGTGGAATCTCTGAGATTAACCTTAGCCGTTTCAAGCTAGCACCATGGAATTGAAGACGATAATGTCTATCAATCCCATGAGAGGCTAATAACCAGTGGTTTCCCTAGTGATAGCATGGAATCCGAGCCTATATGCTTATTGTGAGTCAGAATGTTTCTTTTCCTTCTTTTCCATAATCTGTATTCTGAACATTGTTGAATCTCGTTATGCTAGTTGTGTGGCTCGATTCAATATGATTCAGCCAGATATCATGCGTGTATATGCAAGAGAATTTTGAACTCTAATTGTTACTGGATCTCTATCGGTTGTAACTTGAATACTACCTCTTACTTACTATTAATGATCATTTCAATGTAATTGATGATTCTTATGCCTAGTCTAGTTGATTAGGAAGTGTAATTGAGCATGCTATTATTGTCATGAAGCTAGTTGTGTCCTTGAATGATGGAAGTTCACTAATAGTTTCTGTTCTAATTGAATCTAAGAGGCACATCATTGATATATGCTAGCTGTGTAGTTTATGGTGTAAATAGCTTGCTAGTTGTAAGCTAACCTGCATAAGAGTTCAAGGTTACATGTGACTTTAATCCAATTAAGGCAAGGAAGATTCCAAATGTCTCTAGGGAACCAATTATTCTCATTGATTACTTAATTCACTTTCGTCACTGTTTTGTTCAAGTGCTTACCGGTTTTACATTCTCTAAACTTATTTGCTAGCTTAGAAATAGATTTAGGTAGCTACATTGTCATGAATCCATTTGCATCCTTTGTCACTTGATTAAATTGCATCATATCATTAAATTAATTAAGGGTCTAATTAGGATTGTTTTTAGGGAATTTAACTAACACTTAGGCTCTTTCTGGAAAATGGCCTAGGCTAACCACTATGTTGCATTAGTTTAGTATTTTTTTTATAGGAGTAATACGACTAAACTCTTCCATCAGGAAGCGCCACAAAAGTTTTAATTTTTTTTTGAAAAGAATGAGTACCAACTTTCTTGTGGCGCTTAGTCACCTAAAGGGATTTTGTTAAAAAAAAAATCCTTCAGATTCTATATTATTTTAGTCTATAACACTTTAAATGTAAAATTTGAGAACTGTATTTAAAGAACAAAAATAAATATGCAAACAAAGTAAAACTTTAATGAAATGTAACTCTAATATCAAATATGATACAAACAAGCAGCTAATTAATGATACTTATTAATTATTGAAAGTGAAGTAGAGAGTTGTGTTCCAACATAACCATAAAACATGAAAAAGAATATTAAAAATCAGTTAAGAAAAATTATTATGTGGAACAAGAGAACAATCAGTTAAGTAACAAGAAGAAAAACATGAGAAAAAAATCGTACAAGAGAACAAATTATATAAGAGAATAGGTAGAAACAAAACGAAAAAAAAAAAAAGAAACAAAGGCGATGCTGTTCGGCATACCTTTTAGTGGAGATCAATAGGAAGAAAAAGAAATAATAGACCTCAAACTTTAATATAGGTGAAACTGAGAGAAATGAAAAAAGAGGAAAGATAAACGAAGAGGAAATTAAGAGGCCTCTTTTAAAAGAGATGAAGCTAAAAGAAGAGATATGAAGAAAAAGAAAAAGTTGAAAAAGAAAATGCAGAAGTTAAAACGAAAAAGAGAGGGAGAGTAAAAAAAGGGAAAATTCCAAAGAAACACAAGTGAAATAGGGAAAAGACAATTCAGTATAGCGAAATCTAAAAATCTCAAATCAGTTTGTTTTGTACTTTTTTTGGGTAATTATGAAAATGCTACTGAATTTTTCACAACACCTGTTTCGTAATTCACAACACGGGTATCCAAATTAACAACACCAAGTGCTACGTATTTACATTGTGAGTTGTAAATACATAGTACTGGTGTTGTGAATTACAAAACTCATGTTGTGAATTACAAAACTGGTGTTGTGAAAAATTTAGTGGCATTTTCGTAATTACCCAAAAAAAGTACAAAACAGATTGATTTGGGATTTTCAAATTTCACTGTACTGAATTGTCTTTTTCCTATTTTCAATGTCTTTTTTTTTTTTGGAATTCTCCCTAAAAAATATAAGGCGATATATTAAAAATTAAATGAGTAGGCCTTAGGTGGCTCTTGCTTGAACAAGTGCCACCTAATATAAATATTGGGTAGTAAGCGCCCCCCAGTGGAGTGTAGCTGAACACCAATTGGGGGTTGATGTGACCCCCAGCTTTGGTCACTTTCCCCCTCCAAAATGGGGCTTGAGCTAAGGGAAAAATCCCTCAACTCGTGTTGAATTAGCTCCCCCTATAGGGGTGCCTTTTTTAATAAGCGCCCTTGTATATATATTTTGAGAGGGTTTTTTTTTTAATTTTATAAATTATTTTTTGAATTTGAAAAAAATTAAAATTATTGATTTTAATTTCTTGTGACTTTTTTTAAGGAGTGCTATAATGGGTAGGTAATATTTGTAGCGCTTATTTTAAGAAGCGTCACATTTGCTTCTGTTTTTTTTTTAAAAAATCACTTCCTTCAATAGTTGCGTCACTTTTGACTTTTGTTGTAGTAATGTACTGCTTTTTGAAGTAGTTTTGCATCTCAATATATGCACAAATTTAGAGAATTTGTTGCGTTGATGAATGTTGCTTCATGTGATATAGCATATATTATGTAGAGATTGAGCATATATAAGTATGCAAAAATAAAATATTTGGGGTACCATATATAAATGTTGGTATTATATACTGATTTAGCTATTTTACTAGCCTAGAAATTTAATTGAAATACTAGATTATGAGTAACCTATGTCATCTCCACCTATAGGCTTTCTATTACTCTTTATTTGGATTTTCCTTTTCTCTTTAGGTCTAATTAAACTAGGCTATTTAATTAACAATTTAAAACAGAATGTAACTTGCTGTATAATCAAATTAGCTACTGCAAAATAGAAGCCAAGCAGATCATAACATGCTAAGAAGAGAACTACACAACTTCAATTCCAACTCAACACACTTATAATGCAATTTTTCATATAATGTCACCTAGATTATCGTTGCAAGAAAATATTCCAGCAGATTTAGAGAAGATAGTGGACCAGAAACTAAAGAACACAAGCAATACCATTATTCAAGCAAGCAAGGAAGACTCAATTTATCAATCAAGCCATTAATTGATCATCCCTGCTTTCAGCAACTTATATCTAAGAGCATCTAGACAGACATAAAATCCAAGCTATCATCCAAGAACAATGGAAACACATGCATAATAGGGTTTGGAAATCGAATTCCAGCAAAATCTTGCTGGAATCCATGGAGAAATACAGAAGGAGATAGAAAAACAGAATCTACTAGCTCTAAATCATCACAAAGCTCAAACCTAAGGTCTATTACATGGAAAACCGAAGAATTAGCCGCGCATCCTCTCAGAAATCACTGGAATTGTAGAAATGGAGGTCGTTGAAGTACTCATCGGATTTTGCAGGTGATCTCCCATCTTCGACGACCTTAGAGCATAAAAACTTGCTCCAAAGCTTCCTCTCTCTCTCACGACGCGATTTGGGCAGAGAAATGGAAGAACAACCGCCAAACTCAACTGGAAACTTGGGATTTATAATCCGGGTTGCGACAGTTCAACGGGTCACGAGTTGGGTCCATCACGGGTCAAGAAGACCTGCCTCCCTCTGCATCCAACTAGCCGTTAGAAGATCCAGGCTGAGGTTTAATCTGGCATTAGAGATGAGAGGTCCAGATCATGCCAGGTGTCATCACATGTTTTAATCTGGGGTTAATGGTGAACAGGTAGGATGTAGTCAATGTATGCTTGATCAATGGTTTAGATTACACAAGCGCATTGTGCACTTAAATGAAACGTGGTGTTTTGACCTTCCCTACTATCAACGGACCAGATTGAATCCTTAGCACGTGTGACCAACGGTCTAGGGAGCCTCCACCTTTGACTTTGACTTTGAAGACTTTTATTTCCATTTTGACTCCAGAAATATTACAGTTCCTAACCGCGCGTCCTCTTTTCTTTATGGTTTTTGCTTTTTCCTTTTTCTGCTTTGCAGCCAAGTCCCTGATTCATTTCTAGAAAAGCCCCTAGACATTTTTTAAGCTTTGCAATTCAGTCCTTTTCACTTTAAATCCCAATTTCTTCCAAATTCTCTTTCAAACCTACACCAAAATTATACCAAATCATGGTCAAGCATATTATTGCATTTTAAACACAATTTTAACCTCTAATTATGCTAAAATGACCAAGATACGCTCATGCACATATTTATCCAATTTAATCCACATTAATGCATTTCTACTCTAATTTTTCCACAATTAAAGCACACATTAAGCCTAATAAACCATACAAAATAATGACTTATCACACATATAAGAGGAGATGCTACCCAACTGTCCTAGCCATGGCAGTGAGGACGGGCCAGTAGCGGGGACCTAGGGCTGTGTAGGGTGGACAACAGAGGGATGCAGGTAGCGGATGAATACAATACATGTAGGGGATGGATACAGTCTAGGTAGTAGGGAACCTAGACCCTGGGGTATAGGAAAGGAAGGGCGGTAGTATGCTGATAGGGGCATACAGTAATGCCATTTATTGTGGTCTGTATAGGTGTTAAAGAGAGGCAAACTAGTGACCCAGACGTGCTAGAAACAGAAGAAAAACACACCTGTACTATACGAGGATACTCGGTAGCTAGAATCTCTAACCTTAACTTATATTGCTTTGCTTGTTTGTTGTGTGTTGATTTCTTGCATTCCGTGTTTTGGTTGAGTGAGCATGATATGTATGACTCTCTGTTTATATGCCTTGACTAGTATGACATGCATTGCATTGTACTATTATTGGTTATGATTCTGCTATTAAGGTTTCCCAAGGAACTTTATCCTCTCCACAATGTAAGTGAAAGCTTTTCAGGAGGCAAAGGAAGGGAACAAGTTTAGATAGTTATGCTTCCTAATTTCTGGCATGTATATGTATAGTACAATTGACACATGTAGTCTGGATTCTGGTCTGTATGCCTCTGTGTATTAATGAAAAGTTGTTTATCATTTTTCAAAAAATTTCCCCTTTTCATTTACTACTATACGGACGTATCAAATGGTTCCAAAGGCCACTTTAAGGGATGGAGAAAGGGCCGAAAAGTGGGATGTTACAAGAAGAACTCCCAAAAAGTCTAGAGGAGGGGAGAGAAAAGAGAGAGAACCCTACTATCATGGTTACATATTATAAGGTGTTGTGCAGAAGTATATAGTTTTTTTTTTGTCTCTAGTCTCAAGACTCAAAAGTGATAATGTAAGTTAATATTGTATGCAAAGGCTTTATGATTTAGCTTTTGCATCTTTATTACTAGTATGGGTGAAAATGGAATCTTATATTTTTTTTTGACTGATCTAATAATTGTGACATTTTTTTCTTAAAATACTAGAAAATGTTCAAAACATATTATAATAAGGATTGAATGGACTATTATTAAGGAATATTTCGTGCATGGCTTGGGTGCAAAATTTAGTTTTCTCCAAAATCACCCACCTATTAATTATCATTATTACTAGAATTAACTAAGATGTTGTGTGTACATTTCTTAATTAATTAATACGGACTATTTTTCCAGGTGACCCCTTTAATTATACCAAGCCATTTCCACAAGTCTTCATCTAAGCATTAAAGTTATATGGGTGATCATTTTCTCGCCAAATTGTTTTCAACTTGCAGAACAAATTTTATAATTATAATCAAGCAGCATTATATATTATATTAAACACTAATGTTATTTTAGTGATATATGCCTCCACAAGCCTACATCAGAAGTTAATTAATTAATAACGTATCATCGTTATCTATAATGGTTATGTCAAGTGAAAATGACTCAACTTTCTTCTAAGTGAGGCTGAAGGATCAAATATTATAAATAAAAAATTCATTAGTTTTGAGAGTATAACCTTCACTAGAATTGGGCAGTTATCCTACTTGAATGGGATAATAAGGACTTCAATAGCGGCCTGGATACCCAATGACAATAAATTAAACTTCATGTAAAAATCACGATACATGGTTTAAAAAAACAATTTACACTAATAAAGTAAAGAATTCAGGATGACAGATCAAATCCTATATATATGATCAAACCAAACCACTACACATATATTATTTGTTACAAGAGTGAAAAATAATACATATGGTCAAACCAAACCACTACACATATATATTATTTGTTACAAGAGTGAAAAATAAAAAGTTTCAACAACTCTAAAATGCTTGAAATGCATGATATACAGACAAATGACTGGACACATTATCACGAGATCCATCGATGTGCACTACAAAATACAAGAACTTCATAAAAAAAAATAAAAATAAAAACAAGTAAATCAAAATCTATGAAACAATAAGGACTAGCATACACACCTTTTGAACACTAACATATGGATGGAGAGAAAATTAGAGAAGAAATAATATTAGGAGAGAAATCTCTCAAAAAATAGTAAATTTTCCTTCCCTTTTTAAAGATTTTCCTTCCTAGTATTCTTTCCCACTAATTTTCTCTCACTTTTCTCTCCATCTAAACATAGCCTAAAAGATTATCGTCCATCTGCAATCTCAAATGCAATCTCCTTCAGTATGCTACCATAGGAAGCTGAAGTACCAGCACCATTTGCCTCATGCACATGATGACCAAGTAAGTATTCACTTTCTTCTGACATAATATCTTCTCCTTTCACCCAAGGATGCGTTTCCATAGAAATCATACCTTCTAGCTCCTTTGCTACTTCCTTCATTGTGGGTCTTTCTTCACCCTTTACTCTAACACATCTCCTTGCCAACAAGGCCACTTCTTTAAATTGATATTCATTCTTTTTGTTTAACACTAACCGCTTGTCAAGAATTTCCCCCAAACGATCTTCTTTCATTGAAGACACAAAATACATTGCCAAATATTTCTCCTCCACCCTACTGAATTCAACTGCTTTACTTCCAGTGAGTAATTCTATAAGCACAACTCCAAAGCTATAAACATCACTCTTCTCATTCAGTTGACCTATGTGGAGGTACTCTGGATCCAAATATCCAAGAGTTCCTTGTACCATAGTGGTGATATGGGTTTCATCAATAGGAATAAGTCTTGAGGCTCCAAAGTCAGACACCTTTGCGATGGGATTTTGGTCTAAAAGTATGTTGGTAGATTTGATATCCCGATGAATAATCGGAATGGAAGCATAAGAGTGTAAATATGAAATGGCGTTAGCAATTTCTGTAGCTATCCTTAATCGGGTTTCCCATGGAATAGAAATCTCATTCTTCAAAGGGTCAATGTGATCAAGAAGGGTGCCATTGTCTATGTACTCATAAACCAACAAAGGGACATCAGTTTCTAGACAACATCCCAAAAGTTTAACCACACTACGATGATTGATTTGAGAAAGCACAAACACTTCATTGATGAATTCTTTAATTTGTTTTGAATCCCCTCATGCTCTAGACTTCTTAATGGCGACAACTGTGTCATCAAGTAATATTCCCTTAAAAACTATGCCTTGGCCACCACGACCAAGGATTTGACTTTCATCAAAGTTGTTTGTGGCATTTTTAAGCTCAATTTCAGTAAATATTTTCGTTTGAGTAGCACTGTAGCCTTCATGTTGCGAAAGTTGTTGTAGCAACAAGCCTCCTCCATTTTGCTCGAAATTCTTTTGTTTGAGTTGTTTCAAAGTTCTTTGTTTGTGTGCCCAGCATAATGTGAACGCCAGTGTAATGGCAACTAACAAGGCGACACTCACACCTGCAAGAAAATTAAACCCATTTTATTTCTAATTATCTCCTCCAGTGTAATATCCAAAATTAATAATCACATATTTATGTATTCAAATGATTCAACAATTGTAAAATAAAAAAAAATAGCTGGAGACCAACATATATATTCTCACCTAATGCAGTAAGAATAAGCAAATCCTGATTATTGGATCGTTGAGGAGTGGTGCAGGCAGTTCCATTATTGTCTATAAGTTCAGGTGGACAAGAGCAGTTGTAGGAACCAGGATAATTGTGGCATATCCTTGGCGTAGGGCAAATATTGGGTATGGCACACTCATCCTTATCTGAAATTAATAGCAGTCTCTATTATGTTGAGATTTTAATAAAGTTTAAGGAGTACTAAGTCTTCTTTTTCAAATAAAATAAAATAAAATCAATGCGCTTTCAATTTATCGTAGTAATTAATGTTGTTATGTAAACATGGTATAATAAAAAAATATTTGGCCACTTGTCCTATATTTTATATAAATTTATATTTAAATAATAATATTTCAAAAATAGTACATATGACCCTGTGTTATTAGAAAACTTGACATAATGAATATAAATAACTTATAAGTTTTATGCTGAAAGAAAAAAGCAATGACATCGATTTGAATTTTTAAGTAAATAGAAAAAGTTAATAATGACAAATAAAAACAAACTAATATAATAATTTATTATTAATAAAATATAGGGGAAAAAAGATACAACAATATCCCAAGTATGCAAATCTTAGGACGCTGAAATGATATGATCATTGTGAAGCCTCTAGAGGCTTAGTCTAAAACTAATTTTGTAGCAAATTTACTGAATTGCCCTTAATTTGAAATCTTAAAAAATGGGGAAAAACAAAATGACAACAATAGTTTAACCTGTAATAACTTTAACTCATCAAATGATAAAAATTCAGACACGGACAACTAATCGGAGCACAATAAGATGATTATATTTCACAAAAGACTTAATTCCACAAATGAGAATCCTCGCATTTAAAGACTTCAAAGGAATTAAGCTATTTGAAGGAACTATTTGGGGATTTCAATATGTCGATAATCCTTGTATATATTTCTTCCTAAGAATTATCTAAAAAGATGCAAAAGTTTAAAATCATGCAAGAAATACATGAGATCGATCTACCTATGATATTGAAATTATAGAATTACCGTGACATCCATCTGGATGGTATGGATTTCCCTCAAAGCCAGATTTACATCTGCAATTGTAGCCAACTCCATTACTGGAATCCACACACTCTGAGTTGGATTTGCAGGTGTAGTCTTCTTTACCAGAAGCAGTTCGACAAGAATCATTCGAAACAATCCAATCTAGTATTACAGGGACCCGCTCATGGCGAAAGTTTCGTAGATAATCTAGTGAGAAACTAAACCAGTCACGTTTCACAACCAAAGCATAGGTACAGTTGTTGAAACTAGACACGTTGGTATGATTAGAGAGGCTACCAGCTTTATAAGCGATATAATTAATTCCCACACGAAAATCGATCTCGCAACAACCGGTCCCTGAACAAGTTTTGTCATCCATGATGATCTCTCTTGGAGGAAATTTGTCACATTGGGCCACGCAACCACTGTAAGCAGTGAAGTTGTTGCCCAGGTAGTTCAAAAAGCTGAAGTAGCCCACAGCGTCACAACCAATTGTTATGAACTTGTTTTGGGAGCTAGAAATGGTGAAAGCATCTGCATCAAGAAAGAAAGTAATAGAAGAAGCAGATTGATTGTAACAATCCTTGGCGACCAAAACAGAGATTTCCATTTGACTTTGTTGGAGGGATATGTTGGAAACTGGCACGTTGAAGAAGTATAAGGTGGATGTGGAGGTATTACAGGTGAGGTTGAATAATGACCGGTAATCCAAGAAACAGTTTCGAGAAGTACCAGGTTGTTGGCCTACACCAAATGGATATGGAATGCCCACATCTCCGCATTTGTTGGGACAACCTGCGAGAGACTGAGCTTCACTTATTGCTGCCATAGCTGCAGCTAACAGATCAATGAGAATGAGCAGCTTTATGAGCCCCATCGATATATAAGCAAAAGATCTGGCTGCTGAATATTGTATAGCTTCTATCAGAAACTTCTATAAATAGGTCCTATGTGTTTCCCTTTGGTTTTAGAAGCAAGGTAATATAAGTTGACTTCTATGCAAGTTTCTTATAAATTATATGTGCGGGTGTGAGTGATAGAAGGTGGGGATGACTTTGATAGATGCAACAAAAGTCAAACCACACAAAACGTATAATACACCCTGAAATTCTTTAATTAAATATGTTTTAATATACTGTAAATTATACTGTAAATTATTATGTGCGTATGCGGGTTAGTTCAACCCTTATTACTTACTCCTCAAGTCCTAGATGTAAAACATATTTATTTAATTAAAGAGATTAAAGAAGATGTAAAACATTTGTTGAAGTGACACAAAGGTTATTTATTGAAGAAATTCTTGTATACACCCTGAAAGAACAGCTTCATGAGCCCCATAGATACTTTTACCTTTTCTTAAAAACATTATTTTAATATATACAGTATCTAAAATAAAGATAATATATCAATTGTAAGTTTTTTTTAAAAAAAGAAAGGTTTTTTTTCTTAAAAAAATTATTAGTTGATAATCTTAAAAATATGAATAATTGAATTTCTATTTGAAATTTGTATATCTCATAGCAGTGATTAGCTCTTAGTACTCTTAATTGTGTATAGCACTGAAACCGATTCGCATATATATGGATGGACTACATGACTAATAGAATATAAAAGAAACCCACGTTGATAATTTGAAGAATGAAGAATATAATGGATAGCAGGTATATAATGTAATTAAGAAGTGAGCCTTATCAAATATCTCTAACTATTTAGATAAAATTAAAACACAACTCTAACCTATATCTATATCTAAAACTCTAATATATATATAGTATCAAGAGCCATTCGATTATTGAAAAAAAGAAAAAAAGAGTGCACGACTACGTCAATATTAAAAAGGACATTAAAGGTAATATAATGTAAACGACAACCCTAACATATACATGTATCTAAAACTCAAACAATGACCAATTCTGCATAACGAACAAGCTCTATGGAAAGACAATCACGCAAGGTAACGTATATGCTCTTCATTGTCAACGAAACGTTTTTTTTTTTTTCAATCTTTAGTTAAAAATAAAATAAAATACTACCGATTCTGCTATAAGATCTCGTTGGTGGTACAAGTTGTACTATAAATAAGATTTTCAATTCAGGACCTATTCGCACATTAATCAGCTCTATTGCATCGTGCAGATAGAGAAAATAATAATAATAATAATAATAATAAAAGCTACTGGGTGTTGGTATAGAGTGAGTATTCGCAAATGCTTGAAAGGAAGACTTGGACCCATTCAAAGTAGGTGCACAGTCATTCCTGGTGCAGATATGAACTTACTAAATTATTAATGGGAATTTATGTTTTTTTAATAACAATGGGAAATTATGTTTTAATCTATAAAAATTTCACTCAATTTTTATAATTTAGAAACTCCCGAATAGCTTTTGCTTTAAGTAATATTTTGATGAGATAGAAGAGAGTTAATTTTATTTTTGTATACATATTTTTCTTAAAAATCATAGGCATACATTTGGAATATTCAGACGAAATATAATTAACTGTATTAAATAAATTAACAAATATTTCAATAATTTTAATAATACACGTGGCAACAAATTTATAAATAATAATTAATGAAATAGTTACTACTTTTTTCCAGAGGAAGCAATTACTATATTTATATCATATATATTAAATTTAAAATGTAAAATATATAGTATAGTATAGTATATCAAATATGCATGTTTATAGTTGTATACTATTATTTAATTAATCTAAATTTCTAAATATTTTTAATATCATAATATATATATATATATTTATATATATAAGTTGTTCTTTAGATTATTATCATGGTTCCATACTTCAAGGTGTTGTGCAGAAGTATATAATGATTTTTCATTCTTGTTTCTTCTCTCAAAAGTGATCTTGTAAATTGTAAGCGGAGGTTTTATTACTTATCTTTTGCATTGTATAACTAGTAAGGGAGAAAATGGAATCTTACACACACACACACATGCACATTCACACGTGCGCGCTCACACATATATTTTGACAAATCTATTGATCATGTGACAACTTTATCTTAAAATGCTTGAAAATGTGCTAAACATCTTATAATAAGGAGTGAACATAAGGATTGAAATAAGTAATTATTAAGGAATATTTCGTGCATGGCATGGCTGCAAAATCTATTTATTGCAGATTAGTAAGATAATTCATTGGAGATATTTCTTTTCTATTCATACAAAAATATATTCAAAAGGAAGAAGGGGCTAAAATCTTCCAAATTCATATTAATCAATATATGTGTCAATTTGAAATTAATAATCATTATTACTAAAAGATATTTTTAACAAGTTGTTGTGTGTACATTTCTTAATTAATATGGACTATTTTTTCAGGTGATCCCATTAATTATACCAAGTCATTTCTATAAGTCTTCATCTAAGCATTAAAGTTATATGGGTGATCATTTTCACCTGATCTCATCAATATCGCCAACTTGTTTACAAGTTGCAGAACAAATTTTATAATTATAATTATAATTATGCAGCATTATTGTATTAAACACAAATGTTATATATTTTAGTGATATAAGCTCCATATTATTGTTTACCAAGGGAACACCATAGACGATTGGTTATTATCTCTCTACAGACATATATATGCACGTATATCATGCAGAAAGATTCAACGCATAAAGCCTCCACACGAGCCTGCATCAGAAGATAATTAATTAATAAGCTAACATCGTTATCTATAATGGTTAGGTCGAGTGAAAATGACTCACACGTAAAGATTTTCTATGTCTTATGTGGTCGAAATATTGTTATTAATAGAAAAGGAAATTAGTCAAATAAATATGATGAAGGCCACTCCACCAAATAACACATGAGTACAAGCTCAAATAATGAACGCGTAAAGGATTAAAAATAGGGAGTAGATTTTCTCATACTCACTTCTCTTTTTTCTTTTTTTTCAGAATCCCATCTCCATTGTTAGATAAAAAAGTAAATAGATCTTAATGTTGATAATATTGATAATGATTTTAATGTTGATAATATTGATAATGAATCTTAATGTTGATAATATTGATAATGATTTTAAATCAAAAGAAAAGGGGAGAGTGATTTTAATGTTGATATTAATATTGAGAACCCAGAATCATCAAAAGAAAAGGGGAGAGTGAATAAATGGATCTTAATGTTGATAATATTGATAATGATTTTAAATCTGCATATTTTATGACATTTTAATTTATCACGTAAGGAAAACATATATATTGTTGTTATCATATACTGACTGCATAAACTATCTTGAATTATAAGATTTTTTTGTGTTGAAGCTGTGAGTTATTTTTTTATTGAAATTAAAATTAAAATTAAAAGGAAACAATTACCAATTTAAAAGTATGAGTAAATACACAAATATAAATTACGAGAAATTTGGAAATTTTGATACATCATTCTATGGATGGAAAAGTATTCTATTGGATTAAAGTTATTACAAGTAGAAAACAGTTTAATTATCAAAGTATGGAAAACAATATTTTTAGGTAAGGAAACATAAAAATAGATTACAATTTGTACAAGCTTTTTCTCACTTATATAACATTGGGAAAATTACGATTTGATCTAAGGAAAGGGAATTTACGATCAAACGATTACGTAAAATCATGTAATTGCAATGAAGTTCCAGTTGACAACTCCATGGACTTCTAAAGGTTGTCATTAATAATTCAATGAGTTTCATTAACAACTTTACGAGACTTTATTGCAATTACATAATTTTGCGAGACCGTTTGATTGTAAATTCCCTTCTTTGGAACCAAATTTTGTTGGGAAAATTGCAATTTGGTCCCAAGAAAGGGAATTTACGATCAAATAGTCCTGTGAAATCGCGTAATTACAATAAAGCCCCAGTTAACAACCCCATGTGCTTCCAATGGTTATCATTAACAACTTCATGAGCTTCATTGACAATTCTACGGAACTTTATTGCAATTACACAATTTCATGAGACCGTTTGATTGTAAATTCTTTTTTTTTGGGACCAAATTGCAATTTCCCCTATAAAATTTGTTTAAAATTAGGGGAAAACACAGGAGAATACTATTTGAACTATATGTGGAAGAATCCATAATATCATTTTTCTCATAAGGTCAAAAAAAAAAGAAGCTAAAAATCTATATGTGATTGGATAGGTCATCATCAGTATTAAAAGATGTGTGCTTTGGCTTGGCCTATGTATATATACATGTTTGTCCACTTCTGCCCATTCATCCTTCTTTCCTCTGAAATCTTCCTGTTAACATGGTGATATAGGTTAAAATAGCCAATTTATGATAAAAAAAATAATTCAAGATGATAAATCCTATGGAAAAGACTTTACGATTGAACCAAGCCAATGCAACTCTTTTATTTGTCTTCAACAACTCTAAAATGCGATAACATGATTAGAAAGTTTAAAACCAAGTTAAAGCAACGAAATATTAAGGACTAACAAACATATATTAATCCCATTTGCCACCAAATGATCATCGTCCATCTGCAATCTCAAAAGCAATCTCCTTTAGCATGCTACTATAGGAAGCTGAAGTACTAGAAACATTTGCCTCAGGCACATGGCCAATTAAGTATTCACTTTCTTATGATATAATATCATTCCCTTTCAACCAAGGATGCTTTTCCCTGCAATCATACCTTTTAGCTCCTTTGCTACTTCCTTCATTGTGGATCATTCCTCACCTTTTACTTTAACACATCTCCTTGCCAAAAGGCTACTTCTTTAAACTGATATTCATTCTTTTTGTTTAACACTAATCGTTTGTCTAGATGATTTATAGAGTTAGTTGTATCCCCTAAAACCAAAAAATACTAAGCTAATTACTATAGTATAGTGATTAACCTATGTCAATTTCCTTAAGGAGCCTAAATCAATTAATTTTCCCTAAAAACAATCTTCAATGGACCTTTAATTTATCAAATTAAGCAAAACACAACAATGCAAGACTTCATGAATGGACAATTACTCAAATCTAATTCTAAACTAGAAAATGAAGTTGATGAATACTAAAACCAACTGCTAACTTAGCAAGAACAGAATGATTGGTTAAAAATTCAGTGATGTTCATTGGTTCCCTAGAGATCATTGGAGTTTCCATTGCTTCAAAATGAATTAGGATTATTAATTCTTTGAATTCTTAGGCAATTAAACTTACAACTCGCAAGTTATCAGTCATTATGGCCATACAACTCGTATGAAACATAACAATCCTCCTGAATCCTTGTGAATCCGAATGCTTCAATGATAATAGCATCTCCTTGGCTTTACTAAGCATTGCATCCAACGATCTATTACAACACTTAATCAACTAGATCAAGTACATATAACACATGACATACGATTAGAATTCATTGGAATGCAATGAGAAAACAGATTATACAACTGAATTACTACACCATTGATTCATCCGAACCACATTCCTCTGTAATTCTATAAAAAGATGGTACTAATTTCTATTAAAAACACATAATACAACTAGCATAATGTGCTAATAATGTTCATCGATGAAGAAAGAAATTACAGAGAGAATTGCCTAACCCAACGTTTAGAATCCAAAGCTCAACTCCTCTGATTTCTAGGGAAACCACTGAGATTTAGCAAAGCATGGGATTGAGAGACACAGGTGTCTTCATAATCATGGATCGACTTAGAACCTCCAAATTCCTCTCAGAAACCCACGGAAATGC
>JBAGKO010000014.1:1688816-1703087 GCA_037177275.1 Acacia concinna
CTCTCTCTCTCTCTCTCTCTCTCTCTCTCTCTCTCTCTCTCTCTCTCTCTCTCTCTCTCTCTCTCTCTCTGTTTTTCTATATATGAGTTTTAATTGCTTCACTTACGTAAGGAAGAGAAGGTATTTTTTAAACCTGAGAGGTAGTTAAAACTTAATTTTTATGACCCGAAGATGTAGTTAATATTAAATCTCTTTTTTTTTTTCATCTGAGTTGTTAAAATCTACTTAAATCATCAAAAATAAAAGCAATTTCACAATATATCCTTATCAAATGCATCATATTTAAATACATCTATCTCTCTTATATACAAATATGATGGGTATAGTACTACTCTATTCATAAATAAATGCGAAAGGATACAATTGGCAAAAAGTAATTAATTAATTAATTAATGTGCAGTTTGTGTTTCTTTGCAAAGTGACTTATGAAATACCACCATTAAAATTAGTTTTAGAAGGTAACTTATATATTGGATTGAATGCGGTATTATTTTCTAAACAAAATGATGTTTCACGTACTCGACTAAAATTTAAAGGAATGAATATTTTTAATTTTTTTTATTTTTATTTAAATTATATTTTATAGCACCGCAAGTATTATGTGTAGGAAAATAAATGTGAGACTTGTTGCATAATATATTAATAATGAAAAAGATATCCGACAATGCATGTTTTTGGGTGGGTACCCGTTGCAATTAATCTTGTCGATAAAGAAATGATATATCCATATCCGTACGTAAAACACGAAATTGATTGCAAATAATTGGTTTTCCCACAATATTATTGTTTTTTTTTTACTAAAAAAATCATTCATTGCCACAATCATTTATATGCTCATATTTATCCAAAAAGAAAATTAATATTAGGGAAATATATATATATATATATATATCGTTGAGGTTCATGGAAACTGCCCCATCTAATGTAATTGAATTATATACACACAATCTCATTTTGCTTTGGATCTTCCTATGTGCTTCCCACACTTGCACATATAACATTCCACTGTAGCTAACAGCAGGCTGACTCGAGTGAAATAATTAAATTCGGTATCTCATAAATAAAATTAATATTTTATTTATTTTAGATGGAAAAAATAATTTTGAGAGTTACTTCTATTTCGAATTGATAATTAATGGCTCAATGAAATAAATTTAGTATCCTTAAATAAAATCTATATAGTTGGAATATTGCAGTAGATATTTTCCAAGAAATTTCCATGTATCTATTTAGTATCCCTCAATGAAAGAGTTATTTTCACTATATCACGGACTTGATAATACTCATATTTTAATTAATTAATAATGGTATAGTAGATATCAAATATTGTTATTGTTAAGAATCATATCATCCATTATTAATCGTGTTCCCAAGAAATTTCCCTGTATCTCAAGATCTCTTTGTGCATGCATCTTCTCCATTTTAAATATTGCAGATTTAGAAAACCCATTTTGCATGGCTAAAAATCACAAATTTAAAAATGCGTGTTAACCAAGGTTCAATTTAACTAATTAATTAGGTTGTCAGTGCTTTCGAGTCCAATAACAAACCTCTCTTAAATTTTATGGGTATATAATTAATTGTGTGAAATATAACAACACTAACATTAACGGATTAGGCACATAACCCTTTATTTTCTCTTCTAATTATCTAGTATGAAGTCCTATGATATCCACAAATAATATTACATGTTAATTAATTTGAGTTGAATAATTCAAAAGATGAAATTTTCTTAGCGTAAAATGTTATTCATTCATTATTTTATAGGAGAATTTACGCTTCATGATCAAAATGTTTACGTCATGATTATAAAGTTTATGATGTATAATTATTATGAATATTAAATCATGTATAATATTATTTTCTTTTTTTTTTTAATTTGTGATATATATAGCAACAAAACTTTAAACAGTAGTTCTTGCATATATACATGGGGAAACATTGTTTCCAATAAACTTAAATTATCTTTATTTATAAATATAAAATTTCTTGATCTATTCTTCTAAAAAAAATTTTGGGTTATCATGCACGTACTTATTAGTTCTCGAAAATTCATATATAATACATATCTTCATTAATTTATAGTTATAAAATATAATTTTCTGTAATTATAGGGTAACACCATTCCGAAGATGATTTTAAAGGAAGAAAACTACAACCAATATTATTTAATTTAATATACTCATGTATAATCTATGATATAGTATTTAAACATGTTCTTTGTCAAAGAAAACCATGTCTACATGTACAAGGATACCAAGTATTACTTCCAATTTAGGTTCTATATTTAGGACCGAAAAAGTATGTTTGTGTGTGTGTGTTATTGGTGCTATTCTGTTACTTTAACCCTGTATAAATTCACAGATAGGATATGAATAGCGAAACTTGAGTCATTTGTGCCTTTCTTTCATTTCTCTTAATTGAACATAAAAGTGCTTAAATATATATAATTTTTATAAACAAATATTTATATGTTTGTTTAAATTTGTTTTCACACACACGTACATATTTTCCTTCTATCTTCATTTGTTTTTCAAAATTCAAATCATACATATACACGTTAAGCAAGTCCAGCTATATAAATGTGCATGAGTCGTAAAGTTTGGGGGCTTGAACCTCCACTTGATTAAAATAAAACAATAATAATAATGGCAATAACATAGTTGTGGTAAAATAAGTCAAAAAGGGAAGCCTCTAAGAAACCACCATCATGTGCTGTTTGTCTAAGAAGAAAATACAAGAGTACGAGACTAACCCTTAAATATATATATACACACAAACAAATTGATTTATATACAAGAAAAATTGACAAAAAAAGTACAGATGTTGGCTAAATATTATTGGAACATTATAAATCAACACGCACGCATGAAGCCTCCACGAAATAATAATCATGAAAATAATAGGAAAGAAAGAACAAAAAAATAGGAAGATAAATAATTAATCAAACCGTGTGAAGAATGTTGACATGCACTATATCAATAATAGCATATATACAAATTATAGAATGTAGAATTGTAATTTGGCCTAATATATATTACCCCAGTTCTAATTATAAGACTATTTGACTTTTTTTTTTAGAGAATTCTAATAGAGTTAATTACATTACTTTGAAGTATTAAACTTGATCGTTTTTCTTCAAACTATTTTATTTAGCTTATGGACTAATATATAATATAATATAATATAATTAGGTAACTTATTTTGCTTTCTTATTAACTTCTCCAAAAAAAAGTTAATTAGATCTTATAATAAATACAAAAGGGAATATTTAACTTAATGCTCATTATTAATTATATACTGTATTAGAGTAATAAACAATTATTGAAATAAAAAGGTCGGTTCTTAATCACATGGGATGTCTCTTTCGCGTGGCAAAAGTATCAACTCAACATAACATAAGCCAAACCCTAATTTTGGAAAGGTGGGTAATTGAATAGTTAGAATAAAAAGGGAAAACCTTCTTATATAGACACCTATAATATGCTTAGCACAAATGAATAATGGAGAATAAGAATAATCAGAATACAATTAAATAGTCCCCTCCAATATAATTATCATTTAATTTTGTTAGGGGAAAAGCCATGTGATAGTCGGTTAGATTTTATCTTAAAAGGAATAATTCAGCACTACACATGACAGAAAAAAGGGGAATTTAGAACTTAGAACTGCAAGGAATTTTATAAAGTGAGATACCTTTCTTGGTTACATATATAATTAAAATTATCCTCAATTTTAAAATTAACAACTATTTTAATTAAAATAACTTAGCTAAAGTTTACATGTATTATGGGTTGAGTCTGGCGGAGAAGAAGCTAATCCTCACAAAGTGGTGAATTGAGGTTTTAATCAAGTTTTTTAAACTCAAACCAGTCACTAAACTAGTTAGGGTACTGGGTCTAAGGTAACTGGCAGCGCGAGACAAAATCGATGAGGGAAGAAAGATTTTAGTATTATTAGTATAAGTTTCTAAAAAAATAAAAAAAAATTGATTATTAAAAAAAATAAGTAAATAAAAACGAACCCGGGTTACCGGAAACCTCTATTTCCAGTCCAGTTCCAAACACAGAGGTTTTAATTCTATCAACATACTATGAACAATAAAAAATAACTTTAGTTAAAAATTAATAATATTTTGAAAAATACAAACCCTGAAATTATAAAAGGACATTATGTTGATCTTTTCACATGTTTCAGATTTGTTATACCTGTATAAATGTGTGAATTAATATAAGGTTAATCTGTAAATTTGTTTATTTTCCAAATGCTAAAAATCTTCCACTTGTTTACATATACAAGACTAATTCCGTGTTTATGTTTGGAACTTATATTATTCGTTCAACGTAATTCATGCTATTATATATAATTAATTAAAATTCAAAAAAAATTATTTTCAGATAAATTAATGACTCAACAGCCTCACTTTTTTAATTTTAATGTTAGAATAATAAGTATCAATATGCATATGTTTACAAGCAAGTGCTACAAAAACTTCCACTTGTTCGTTATATATTGAAGACCAATCTTGTGTTCATGTTCGGGATCAACTTTCAGGTTATTTAGGTTAGTTTAAGTAAGTTGAAGATGATAGAAAATCTTGTTGATTGGATGATACGTTTATGTTTTAGTAATTTTGGGTCTTGTGTTTAATTATAAAAATTGATTTGATCTGTTCAAACAATGATTAAACCTTGGGAATGGTTTGAGATATGCCCTAAACCCTATGTAGTCAAAGATTCTATCCATTTCCCATATTTTTAAAAAAAAAACTAATAATAAAGTTCTCTGGTTACATGTACAACTCAAAAAATAAACAAATTAAAGTCACCCAACTTTAACACAGATATATATTCTATACAGTTCATATCTGAAACCTGAGATGGATCAATTCCTTTCCAGAGAAATGTTGAATTTTTCAGAGAACACAGAAACTTGAAAAAGAATATATATATATATTAGAAACTAAGACAGTTTAATTATGCTTTCATGCACTTTCTTCACTTTTTTTTTATTATATTGTTATATTAATTGTTTGTCATTCTTTTGCTTGCTTCAATCCTAGTCCTTGAGGAATATAATAAAGTGTTATCAGATAACAATAAAAGGCGATGTTCATCAGGAACTTTAAATCATGAAGAGTTTTGAGCTGTAATCCACAGAAGAACGCATATAGTTATGGCCCTATAGGCTGTAACCAGACCAAAAGCTGCACAAAGGAAATATTTATATATAAAAAGGGTTTTATGAAAATTATCTTGAAAAATAATCCACCACTTTTGTGGAATCTGTTCATTATTCCTTTAACCAAAGTATATAATATTATATTACCACTTTTGGAAAAAGCCAACTCAAACAATACATACATATGAAAGAGTAATTAATTAACTAATTACTTAATATTATACTCCTCCGGTTATATTTTATTAGCCACAGAGAGAAGATTATTTTTTTATCCTATTTATATATAAGTCATATCATTGAATTTTTGAATTTTTCCATATGAATGTAAAATTTTGCCTTTCATGTACTATTGTTTGTATATACTTTATTTTTGCTATGTATTTATCCTCCAATTGGAAGTAATTGTATTTAAGACGATGTTAGAGTTCGATCTTTGGTTCACTACTTTATAGGAGACTAAATCATTTTACTATATCCAACCTAGTTGGTTATTGTGCAAATTTTGTTCTCATGGGGTGCATACTATAGTGTGATGAATGGGAATAAAGTTGTAAATTTGTTAAATTTTAAAACTGCAACACGTAAGAGAGATTTAAAAGATTTTCTTGTAAAATTTCAATGAAACATGTAGGAAGTGACTTATAAATAAAGTAAAATAAATATTCTATATGCAGATTATGCGTACCATATATAACTGATTTTGAATAACATATTAATTTAGTCGTACCGTTTAATAGAGAGACTTGTGTATATTGTCCTGAACGCAAGACTCATCAACTTACCTTATTTTCTAAATTCATAATTTTCTCGAACCTTTTCTTTTGATTGCATATATTAAAGGAGTAATATTTAAAATTGGGAGATTAAGAAAACTAACACACAGTTTTGTAAATACATTTTTCTATAAAAATATGTTTAAATAACTAACTAAATTAATTTTGGACAAATGTGCAAATTTAGTAAAAAATAATATCACTATGAGTATATATAAGAACTATCTATTTTCTATTCCAAAAAAGAGACAATAAACAATTTATTTAGGAATAATATAACAATATTATTATACTATATATTAATTATAACAATATAAGAACTATCTATTTTCTATGCCTTGTGGGTCGCACCAATATTCTCTCTCTACTCCCTCTAATCCTAATTATAAGACTCATTTGACTTTTTTTTTTAAAAATAAAATAAGTTAGTTAATAGTATCATATGTTTTATTTTATTATACTATATATTAATTCATAAGTTAAACAATATAGATTGAAGAAAACCAATAAAGTTTAATACTTTAAAATAAGTAATGTAATTAACTTTTTTAGAATCCTTAAAAAAAGTTAACATGGTCTTATAATTAGAACCAAGTATTATTTAACGGAAGTTAGCTCTATTTAACTACATTATTATATTCGCTCTCAAATAAGTTGTTTACTACAACTTTTTACACTAACAATATAGAGTTCTTATGGATGTTCATAGTAATATTATATTTTTATTAAATTTATACATTCGTCCATTAATTTTATTAACAGTCCATAAATTAATTATGAAACTCTAAGGTAGGGTGTGAGAGTTAGGGTGGTGGAAAGAATAAGGAGCCAAGAATTAAAGAGAGAAAGAAGATATCAAAACAAACTTACCTTGTTCTCATTATATGATTAAAGGATCTCTCTCTCTCTCTCTCTCTCTCTCTCACAAAAGCACACACAGGAAGAGAGAATGAGATTCCTTAGGGCCAAAAAGAGGTAATGGACCAGCGATCACTGATTGGTCCTTTTCTTGCAGTTTTCTTTTCAAAAGAGTCCTTGGAAAGATTAGGAGACTCTTACATCGTAAAAGAATTAAACCAAAGTTTAGGATTTTATATATGTGAAAAAAATATATACTACCTCTAGTCTTATTTATAAGACTCAGTTGACTTTTTTAGAGAATCATAAGAAAATCCTAACAAAACTAATTACATTACTTTAAGACATTAAAATTTATCGTTTTTCTTTAAACTATGTTGTTTGACTTATGAATTAATATATAATGTAATAAAATATTATATATGATATAATTAACTAATGTAATTAGCTTTCTTAAGATTTTTTTAGGATTCGCCAAAAAAGTCAACTGGGTCTTATAAATAGGACTGGATGGAGTATAATATTGATAGCATCTCATATCTTTGTGTTTCTATAGATATAGTTTAGTTAGTTTTAAATTAACTTCTCTTTGAAGCTCATCTGCATTAAACAAAAAAAAAAAGTCAATTCTAACATTTTGTGTGATGATATTCATATGAATCTTACAAGAAAGTGTTAAAATCAACGTAAGCAAGGCTGGTGATTCCAGCACAACACAAAATCTCACCCAACAAATCCTCTAATTAACTTCCCTTGATTCTCTCATTATTCAAGCCCACCTCGTGATTACGACAACTATTAATCTTAAGACCTTTTTGCCGAATCACATCACGGATCATACCAGAAAGAAGCCATAAGAAAATAAGTATTAACAAATTAAAATAATCATATAGTACTCATATTTTTAAGGAATAAGTTCTTAGCAGACAACTTTTTTTAAACCTTAAATCTAATTATATTAAAGAATTTTAAAAATCATAATTATTTTCGAAGGTCAATGTTATTAATAGATAAAAAATATTTTTTGATTTCATAAATAAAAATAATATTAAACATATGGCAAATTATGATTAAAAATGTTATGAAAAATTAATATTGTATTTTTTTTTAATTTAATAATCAAATTCATAAAATTTAATAAAATTTAAAGGAAAAAGTAATGAAAAAGTCTGCATTGCAAAATTTATTACTCAAAGGTTCTTGAAATTTGTTTTAGGACTCCATTATAACCCATCTTAAACGATATGTAATCTATATCTTCAACTATATGCAAAACAAATTGAAGATATGGGCACATAATTAAAGAAGATCTCGTTGTAGTCTTTCTTTCGAGAACATGGATTCTTAGATATCTTTGGCAAAAAAGTTTGGATGAACGATTTTTTCATTTACATAACCTAATTTAAATTGTTAATAAAAAATGAAAAATTTTAAAGATATTTAGATATGAAAATTGTGCCATACTAATAATTAAGCATGGAAAAAAGTTGTATGGCTCAACCTTCCCCCATGTTCCTATGATTCCCATTTTCATGTCCCACCTTCCCCACTTCCTATATAACCCCACTCTCCCTCCCTTCCCTCCTCCTTCATCCACCACTTCCCTCACTTTCTTCTTCTTCTGATATCATATTCTGCCATTAACACGTCCTTCATATCTCCAACTACTTAACCTAACCACACCAAAATAATGTGCCCCTCAAAGGCCAACAAAGTCACCATAGGCCTAGAGCCCACCGTCGTCTCCACTACCACCATGGCTGCCACTGCCACGGTCAAGCTCAATGGCAACCGAGTACCAACAACCCTAGAGAGAAGAAACTCAATCAAGAAAGTGCCACCACCAAGGTCACTTTCTGTAACCAGAAAAACCAGCACCACCACCACCACTACAAGCTCATCATTATTTAAAACCCCTCCAGTTTCTCCAAAGTCAAAGTCTCCTAGGCCTCCTGCTATTAAGAGAGGCAGCAATAGTAATAGTGATAGTAACAGCTTGAACTCAAGCTCTGAGAAAGTTGTGACCCCAAGAAGCTCCATGATTAAAACCAGTTCTCGTCCTTCTTTGGAGAGGAAGAAGTCAAGGAGCTTCAAGGAGAGTTCTGTGTTAATGGAGGCTTCTTCGTTTAGTTATTGTTCTTCGTTGATCACTGAGTCTCCTGGAAGTATTGCTGCTGTGAGGAGAGAACAGATGGCTCTTCAACAGAAACAAAGAAAGATGAAAATAGCTCATTATGGAAGATCCAAGTCTGCTAACATTGAAAGAGTTAATTCTCTTGTTCATAATTCTTCAGAAGACTCTTTGATCTCCACAAAACCAAATGAGCTGGAGGAGAAAAGATGCAGCTTTATCACACCCAATTCTGGTAATTAATTATAGAATAAAAAAAAATGAATATGTTGTCCTCTCTCTCTCAAACAATCAATTTTTGAGAACCCATTATGAAATGATGATTTACATCAATTTTGAAATTCTCTGTTTGATGGATATATAGATCCCATTTACGTTGCTTATCATGATGAAGAATGGGGAGTTCCAGTTCATGATGACAAGTAAGTCCACCTCTCTCTCTCACTCTTTCTGCGTGTCTATATATATATATATATATGTCTCTATCTCTATCTAGCTCTCACAAAAGCACACAATTTAACACATCACATCACAAAATATGCATATTAAAATGACATTAACCTCAATTATATATTAATATATACAGAATATTGTTCGAACTTCTTGTTCTAAGCGGTGCTCAGGTTGGATCAGATTGGACCTCAATATTGAAGAAACGCCATGATTTCAGGTAGGGTCCTTCTCATCAAAGAACCTTCATCACTATATATATATATATACGAGGAGGAAATTAATTAATGAGTTTTTATTAATTATAAATGGTTTTTGTGGAAACAGGAAGGCGTTTTCAGAATTTGATGCGGAAACAGTGGCGAACTTGAGTGAGAAGCAGATGATTTCTATTAGCTCTGAATATGGCATTGATATCAGCAGAGTCCGAGGCGTTGTTGATAATGCTAACCGAATTTTAGAGGTAAATATGCAGAAAACAAATTAGCCTCTAATTTTTTTGATTTAATATTCTCTAATTTCAAGTATAAATTATAAACCATAAATATAACGAGGAATGCCCTTTTAAAATAGAAAGAAAATAACACCACTTTTATTATATGTTGTATATAATTATTGGTCAATGGTCACTCGATCGGTTTGGTACTACTATCAACTGATTTATACAAGTTCCAGTTTTGTTGGGGCCCGAATGAAAATAACATATAATTTTCTAATATTTAAATATGACAACAACACTACTTCACAAACTGCTTTTTTTGGTACCTACAGTCAGGTTTTTAATAATAACGACCTATGTCCAACTGCATGTTGAAGTTGGAAATATAAGGCTAAAAATAGTTACAATTAAATGAAACTTTCTCTGAAAGAAAGCTTGTACCATATTTGAAAGAGATATTATTTCATATGCTTAATAATATAATACTATTTAACATTTTTCTGTTAATATCAATGTTTTTGTAAAAGTTATAATTAAATATTGCAACACATTTTGAGTTTCATGCAAATACAGAGACTCATTTTTACTAGTTTGATTCAGTAACATAAGAAGAAGCCTATATATGCTTTCTTAAGATCAGCCAGAAGAAAAGAGGAGAAATTGATTATTAATTATGATTCTATTTAATTACTAATAATATGCTCTCTGGGAAAACTATGCCATGTTTCAGATTAACAAGGACTTTGGTTCATTGGATAAATACATATGGGGGTTTGTGAACCACAAACCAATCTCAACACAGTACAAGTTTGGCCATAAAATCCCAGTGAAGACCTCAAAATCAGAGAGCATCAGTAAAGACATGATCCGAAGAGGATTCCGGTTCGTCGGTCCAACCGTGGTTCATTCGTTCATGCAAGCCGCTGGGCTCACCAACGACCACCTAATCACTTGCCGCAGTCACTTACAATGCACCCTCCTAGCAGCAACTGCCATAGTTAGCCCCACCTGCACCACCACAGTGACCTCTCCACAGTGACCATTCTCAAGCGAAAAAGAACAAGATTGACCCAGAAAAGCTCAACACACAAATAATGCTTCTAACTATATAGTCCCATTTCAGTACTTGTTGTTATTGTGTATAAAAAATCTTAGGCACAAGATGTTTTTCTTTTTACATAGCTTAATTAATTAGGTGGTGAAGTTTGAGAGTGAAGAATATATATAATCCTTAATTAGCTTTCTTGTATAATTTTACCGTTTCTTGTGTATTTGGAGAGTTTAAGACATGGAAAAGAAAAATAGAGTGACTATTATTATTATTATGTATTAAATGAAGAGTTGAATCCCAATGAAAATTTATTAGAATGATTATATATTGTTGTAATGTAATGTAATGAAGAAGGTGGTGGTGGGGGACTTGGGGGACAGTGAACATGTGAATGTGGAAATAGGGGTAAAAGCATATAGCAAGGGCATGTGTGGGTGTCAGTGTGCTTTATTAGAAGAGGCCATGTGACCCATCAGTGTTTTGCATTATTTGTGTCTCTCTCTTTAACAGCCAGCTGTTTGTGGTTGTGGGGATATACACACTCTTCCACAGGTCACTGTGTAGGACCACCAACCCCTTCTAGCTATACCTTCCCTTTCTTTATTTCTTATCCTTTTTTCTCTCTATTTTGTATTTTCCAAGACTTCTTGCCCTTGTGGGGTTCAATATTGTTATGTTATGCAAACTTCCTTCCTTTTGTGCATGCACCCGGTATCCCAGACCAACCCCTTGTTACCGAGAACTCTCCGGACCCAAATTAATCTGAATTTGGGTACTGCAAAGGTCCATAAAAGGGACGACTCTCCTAAGCCAACAACTCTATTCAGTATTCACAACCCAGATTGGAATTTTGGACATTGCTTAAGGGACCTGGCGCCTCACCTTGCTAGACCAACTAGACCTATGTTGCCCTAGTGTCTTCTTTTCTTCTTTGTATTCTCCAGAACTTTTTGGCCTGGTGGGCATCCATATTGTTATGCTATGATGACCTTGCCATATTTGTTTTCAAGTTGGTGTGCATTATATTTCCCTTCTCAATACTTTTCAATCTATCTGTCATGTGCTTCTGTACTATTTCATTTTATTTCCTATGAGATAAGATAAGTATATTCTCCCATGTGCTCACTTCCTTTTATGAACCAAACAATCCCTTTCTCTCTTTAATTCTCACCTTCGTGTTATTTTTCTCTCAACCCTACTCATACACTCCATTTAACGAATTTGATTCTATGAAGAAAGTTAAGTTAATTATAATAAATATGACATCTTTTTCCTAAAACATCTCAATCATCTTCTTTAGTTCTTCTCCTTCACCTATTCATGGGAGTATCAATAGGGGCAATTTAGAAAAAAAAATGATAAATATGACAAACAAATATTACAGTTAGGGAAAAAAATTAACTTCCCAATTAAATCCTACATCAACTACCAAAGGAGTATAACTTAGCTGGAACTTAACTGTCTTGCTGTACGTGTTGATGATATAACTTTTGTGACCATAATGGAGCTACAGATTCATTATTATTAGGTTCAGAGTTAAGCTAAGTACATCATAAAGGAAAGAAAGATATATATATATATATATATAGAAGCATAACTTGTGTTTTGCAGGAAGCATTTAATACAGTACACATGGGGGGGAAAGAGTTGTAAGCTGTAACTAAATATACATATACAAAGGATCAGAGGTTACTGGCATGACAAGGAAGAGACCCTACTTGAATAAATGAGAGGTACAAGGCAAGTTGGATGACAAATATATAACAGCAATTGTTAATTTTTAAAAGACGACAAGAACTAACTCACCAAAAGTGTTGACCAAGTCTCCCCATGCAATACAAACAGTTGACTCTAATTAAGAACGCTTTCTCAATCTCTCCCCCTATCTAACTATACCAGATTTTAGTATTATCGGACCCAATTAATTAAGAGCAACTTTCTCAAGAACTTTTTATGTATTTACATGGAATTAAACTTAATTAAGACTTTGTATTTAAGAGGCCAAAGACTCTTCTACTAAAAACAACATTTGTTGTCCTAGAGAATATTGCATGGTCTCTTTTTACCTAAGTGCACAGTTAGAAAAAGTTCCAGTTTTGCTGGGATCATTAGGACGATAACTAGTTTAAAACATATACCCCAATTTCTTTTTTATAATACAATTTGATTCATAATTGAGAACTATTAAAGACAGTTAGACAATGTTGGTATATGAATAAATCAGTTAACTGTGTAAGAGATAAGGGAAAAAAAATTGAATTTACTTCCCAAAGATAGAAGATTTTTTTTTTTTTTTAAACTAACAAAGGTGAGAATGGGAGCTAAAGGGATATTAAAAGCGAAAAAAATAAATAGATAAATAATGCGTGCTTGCTAGCTATCGGCCATATCTGGACTTTAGTATGACATAAAATCATTATTTTAATCACTAAATTTTAATTCCTATCGGGAATTAAATAATACATGTCATTTGATATACAGGTTTGAACTCTCAGTTGATTTTTTCCATTCTCATCATCAATGTAAAAATTTTAGCCAAAATAAATCACCAATGTAAAATCCTTTCTTTCCTACGTGATTCAGTATTCTAGGATTGAGAATTCGGACTTCATGGGGTTGAAAATGTGGCAAAGGAAAAAGAACAAAATTTCCTTTCCTCCATGCAACGAGTTTGGTAGCCCACAATTCGCAGCTTACTCAGGCACTCAGCCCATCTAAATAGTCCAGATTTTTTTATTTATTTATTTTTTGTTTTTTTAAAAATAATATTTTTAATAAGTAGACAAGATAATCTCTTAATTAACTAACATTTTTAAAGAAAATGAATCTTTTATTTTTTTAAAAAAAAGTTAAAAAAATTAAATCTGGACCATTCAAATCTCATCTAAACAATCTAGATGGGACAAGCTCCCTCTGCTCAAAGTGAGGTTCCCAGCTGCTACAATAGAAAATTGTTTGAATGACGAAAATACCCATTGGATGTCTTCTTCTATGGGGCGTTGTAATGAATGGGCTTAATGGGCTGGTCCTAGAAGATAATTGTGGGCTAGGGGAGGTGGGCTGAAGATGGAGCGCTTGTTTACGTGCATTGGTTTTATTCCAACCATTTGTTTGACTTGAATTAGGAATGAATATTTTTTATTCGAAAAAAACAAGAAAAGAACAAAACTGAGAAATAGTTATATTATTCCTTCTCTGTATCGTTCCAATTTTATTGGATGTCCCGAAGGGACTTATATTATTCCTTCTAATTTCATTTTTTTAGGAAAACTCGCATGCAATTCAGCCAGTGAAAAAAAGGACCCTAAACCTCACATGTTAGCTAAATAGTGAAACAAAAGTTAAAAAAGTTCTTGAAAAAACCTCAATTTCATATAGAGGTAAGGTG
>JBAGKO010000014.1:1706488-1718232 GCA_037177275.1 Acacia concinna
GAGGAATACAATTTATATTGAATAATACTCAATACACATGAGCCAATTTAATTACTACTCCTTCTATTCCTATTTATAAGACTCTTTTGGAGAATTTTAAAAAAATCCTAAAAAAGCTAATTACATTACTTAATAATATCATATGTGTTTTATTACATTATATAGTAGTTCATAAGTTAAACAATATAATTTGAAGAAAAACGAAAAACTTTAATATCTTAAAGTAATGCAATTATCTTTCTTAAGATTTTTTTAAGAATCTCTAAAAAGATCTTATAAATATGAACGGATGGAGTATATTTAAACAATCTTTGGGGAAAAAAGTCTAATAAGCCAACAATAATGTGCAAGTGGGAATAGAGCACATGGAGAATTAATGTAAAGAAATACATATAAGAAGGGAAGTGTTAGATTGAAAGAAAAGGAGAAGAAGACACTCAGAGTAGGTACTTCAAATCTCAATGCTTGTGATTCCGTAGAATGCGCCTCAATTTATGTTATACCTTCCTTCTTCAACCCTTTATGTCTAAATAAAACTATATTCCTTATATTATAATTAGCCTTATTATTATTATTATTATTATTATTATTATTATTATTATTATTACTATTACTGTTCATACTTCATCCATTCATTATATATTTATATTCCTATTATTTATCGTCATTTTATTGAGAACGATATCTAATTTAGGCACCAAAAACTTTGATATTTTTGTTTAGTGTTCTCATCACCTTAATCTTATTTATAGCGCACCCAACAACCTAAACCATAAATTACAGGGAAACTTATTTGTAAGTACCTATATTTTTCTTCAATTTTTAATTTGGTACTTGTGCATTTTTATCTCTTAATTAAATCAATAATTTTTCTAGGTAACACTATTAGCTATTGTAACTTTATTCTATGAGCACTATAGTTCCCTATACAGGAGCTGATTGTACTAAATGAGCAAAATTAAAAAAAAAACATAATTAAGAGAAAAAAACACATAAGTATCAAATTAAAAATTAAAATAAAGTATAGGTACACATAGGTTTTCTCTCGTTAACTTCAAAGGGTAAATTAACATTCAAAACCATAAACTGTAAATAAAATTAGGGTATTTAATGTAAGTTATTCACATAAATGAGTGTAAGAGATAATATCGTGAAGTTTCAAAGAGATGGTCGTGGCTTTCTCGTCACATGACATGAGTTTACTCGGAGTTGGGTATAATATAATTGAGCCTTTAATTTGTAATAACCAACTCAAAAATTTTATTTATTTATTTTTTTTGAAGAACATTACGTGGTGGGAAAGGGTGACGATGCTGAAAATGAAATAACAAGAGCCGTAGGACATTGCATGTGGTAAGATTTTGCATGAATTATTATTATATACACATTAATAATTGGTCACCATTAATGATCTGTAAATCATGATCAACTTGAAAGTTGAAACTGTTAAATTCATAACTGCTACAAAAACGACCCTGACTTTTTCTCAATTTCATGGGTCCATATCGATATCCACACTCTTCTCTTGTTATTTTAATTAAGATGATCATGATGGTCATCATTATTATTTTATTAATTAATTAATTGAATAACAATTTTCATATAGGTCGAGTTGTCTCACACATATCACTATCTAAAAGTGATAGCTATACATACAAATTAATAAAGCAAAGTACGTTTTCACTTTATTGAATAGGCATGGATATTAATCTCTTTTGGGGGGATTTTGTCCTTTCCAATCATTTAACAAAGTTGTATTATCTGTCTATTATCTCATATCTGCTAATAATAATCGTCCACGTCAACCATTGTTGTGGCACTCTCACATACGTTTGTGAGTTCATTTGTGAGCATTGATTCGTGTCTTAGCCTTAGCAACAAGATAATATGTTGTATACGTGCGTGTGTGTAAGAGAAAGAAAAAGATTATTATGTTGTCTTTATCCGATATATGTTTGTGATTATATTGACATTTTTTTCAATAATGATTAATTATTAATACCTAAAAGATAATTAATGCAAGAGTTCTTATGTTGAATTTCTAAGATTTTGTTTCGTGGTCAAAGGGCTTAGATTGCATGACAAGGAACGAATATTTTATTGTAATAATTTCTTTCGGCTGTTTCAAAATACAATTTTGAATATATTTGATCAATTTAAAGTGTATCTGCTTTCAAAATTGATGTTTTTTTTTTCATTTTTATACATTATATATTTTTCATTGTTGAGTCTCTCACAAGAAAATAATAATAATTCCTTAATGTGAGTAATTTTTTTTAATTAAAGTGACAGACACTAACAACCTAACGATGAGAGGGGATCAAACATTGGATCTCCCAAAAAAAACTTCATTCCACCAAATTATACAAGGCCATTGCTATGAGTATTTTAAAAATAGTTTAGCGACTCCATAAATAATATCTCATTAAGAAATTAAATCTTGATGGTTAAGGTAATGTTTTCAAATTGAAATAATTAGAGAATCATAAAAATGGTTAAAGATTGTCGGCAACAAAATAGGGTTTAAAGATTTATCATTATTTTTTTGTTATAGTAAAATCTTAGGTGATTCAGGTCCAAGGCCACAGAGTCAAGGCATATCTTCAAGTTCAAAGTAAAAAGAAATTAATTAAACAAGTATTTACATATTATTACTGTGCATAACATCATTCAACGAGAAAGGTTAAAAATAATATATATATTAAAAAAATTGATCTCAAATATAAATGAGCAACAATAAAATTTAAATAAAGATAAATTTGAAATCGTATGATGCCCTCATACATTTGAACATGCATGTCAAGATTGTCAAAAGCTCCACACATGGTTTTATTTAAGAACTAGAATATCATCAAGTGCATGTACCTAAAAATAAAAAGAATATCATAACGCACACAAATGTATTAACTACCTTTATTGTTTCAACTAAACAACAAAGTAGTCCTGAAGACTAATTTTTATTTCATCATAAAAAATTTTCTTACAGAAAATCTTGACTAGATCCTAGTACTCTCGTACATTCATTCACATGATTGTTACACTTTATGTAATTTTCCAACCAAAGCTGCCTGGCTATATCAAGTTGTCAATGTTAATTATTTCAACCAATATCTCTTAGGGCTTGGTCATAGACAGCTCACTGGTATATTAAAAAGACAAAAATATGGAAAGCCAATAAGAAATTTAAAAAAAAAAAAAAAGATAGAAAAACAGAGGTTAAAGGTTAGCACTATATATACCATACATTTTGAGGGACACATTGTTCTGAGTCACACAAAAGGAACTTTCACATGCTTTATGATACACATTTGTATGTATTATTAAACAAAGAAAATAGAGGTAAAATTGAAAGAATATATTAATAATCCTCATCATAAACACATCACAATAATAACAACAGCAAAGTAACTAGAACAGGTCCCCAAAAGTGACTTGCTTGTCTCTGTTTTTGTTTGGTGGGTTCTGTTTTTCCTTCTCCTGCAAATGATGAAGAAACCAAACACTATAAAATGGCATATATCAATCAGCATGGAGATGGAGCAAACTGCACAGTCTTATGAACCAAATCAAATTCCCATAAATGATTTTGCTGCATAATATTGCCTATGATTGAAAGGCCAGGCCAATCAACTCCAATAATCCCAATACACTTCTGTTCTGGGGTCACATCTATCACATAGCTCTTCACTGGAGGCTCAAACCTTGCACCACCTTCAAAGTGAAATGCCAATCTTGGCACTAAATTCTCATTAAACCCCTTTGAACTGTAACAGAACTCAAATGGGTCAAAAGCCTTCATCTTCTCAAACAGATCTAAGGGTTTAACCAGAGCCTCCATTACAGCTAAATAAGCAGGCCTGGCTAGAAAGGTTAAGGATGTGCCTGAATCAAGTATGACGCCTCCATTAGCATTGAAATCCCAAACTATTTGTGGGATTCTCAGAAGTTGGCTTCCAATGGAGATTGCTACAACAGTTAGGCCATAGTTTGGAGAGACTACTACAAGTGGGGTTGTGTGGATTTCTCTTAGAAGGCTTGCTTTTGAAATTGTTGAACCAAAAGTTAGGAAATTTGAAATATTTGTGTGGCTCAGATGGTCAACTAAGCAGTATGAGAACTTTCCTCCATATTGTGAAGCAGCTTTGGCAACAAAAGTGTCTTCTGAAAGGCCTAACCCCAATAAGCCATCAATTTTCTTGCTAACTACTGGACCTTCAATCACAGATCTTGTGCATCCAATAACCATGTCCTTCAGTTTCCCTTTTCTCCCATCTGTGAGGCCTACTGTGAAAGTGTCTCTGCCAAATAATCCATCTGCTCCTGACCCATCAAGGTAACTGTACAGTATAGGATCAAGAAGAAAGATGAGTATATGTTGCAGGCTTGGATAATATTAATTGAAAACTAAAATTGGTTTCTAGGTAGAGCCAGTAAGATTCATTAATAGCAGAAGATTAGTGCAACATTTCAGTGCCTGGCTCTCAAAATTGTCGCCTTTGAGACCTCATCAGTCATCACCCCTTACGGTTTTAAAATGCAACAAGAGAGATAGGTATCTAGATTCTTATATGACGTCTTCCATTCCCCTCCCTGACTGACATGACATGGACTTCACAATTGGCATATAAGGTTATGTTATGTTTCTGGGTTTGGTGCCGAAATGTGGGTCATGTGAAGCTCACCTACTTGCATTAACTAGCATTTATAACCATTGTTGTGAATGCTGGAAAGAATGGTTGCTATGCTCTATCAACTGTTTGTTAAAAGGTCATATAGCATAACATTATCTACAACTACAACAACATGCACATATTGCGGATCTTCCACATGAATCATAAAGCACTTTGTTTATTGATCATGATGTGTGATAATAATAATAATTACAAGCAAAACAAAAGCTTGTAATAAATACACTTTAGCACCTTCCAGAACTATAAATGCTCTTTTGTTTCTAGTACACCTAGATCAATGGGCTAGCATAGGTTGTGAATATGATGCTAGTAAATATCACCTTCGAAAGTTTGAAAAAAGAGAAAGAAAAAAAGGACTTGTTCCAACTATTTTTGGCTAGCTTTTATAACTGGATTAGACTAAATTTAAACAAGGACATCCTTTCGTAACAGTCATCATCTGTCTCCCTGAGAGACACAGACACAGACACAGACATAATTAATTGGCCACAAAACTTGTTGTAGATTGGATTTCAGAACAACCCCATGAATCTTTTTACTGTAAAAATTTAAACTTTGACCAGAAAAATTCTTACCTGAAGTCATATAGGCATGGAGCAGAAGCATTAGGACAAGACAGTAGAGAACCCAGATGGCTGAGATCAACCTTGCATTCCTGGGATGAACAGGTAACAGGTCGGAATGTACGAGAGCGATGAGGAGAAAACATCCTCCTTCTGCTCTGAGATTTTCGCTTACGATATGAAGTGAAATTTTGAGGCTTATAATTACAGTTAAACCAAGTAAGATCGCTTCCTGTATCTGCAATAAGCCAAAATCTCTGAAATGGTGTACCAACTTTAACTTGCACAAAATACGCTCCAGCTCCTGAATCCCTCCCTGCGTGCATTGGCATGTCAAAAGTGTCCAAACTCATCCTTCTTGTGTGGCGAACCATGTCTCTGTGAGCAAGCTCTTTGACTCGTTCGAGCCTATCAAGAGGACCCTGTTTTTGGCCATGGAGATGAAGAACTCGAGGGTCATGCCTGTGAATCAGTTCAAGCCTCATTGTGGGTGAAGTTTGCTCCTTTAAGCCATGAGCAATAATGGGTAAGAGGAATAAGAAGAAGAAGAAGAAACTGATGGGACTGAGCGAAATTGAAGGAATCCAGCTCATCGTACTCGTCGTCTTCTTCCCCTGCTTCATGATGATGTTTTGCTTTTGTTGTTGTTGTTGTTTTCTGTGATTTTTTTGATTCAGCAGATGAAATGGAAGAATCTAATGGTGATTGAAGAAGAAACAGGGGATGAAGGAGGATATAGAGAAAAATCTGATATAAAAAGAGGCTAAAAATAGTGACCTTCAACTGGTTTCAGTTTTACAGGAGGGTCCATCTTTATTTGGTTGGAAGTTATGACAAGAAAGAAAGACAGATCACAGTCTGATATATATCTCAAACTATATAAATATATATATATATTGAAAAAAAATGTTGTGAAGAAAACTGCGAATTATAAAATTTTCCAATTAATTTTTTATTCAAATTTATTAATATAAAATTCTATACTTTTAAGTCGTGGTGCATAATTATGCTGCATGTGGGGTCCATCAGGTTTATTTGTAATTTTGAATAAAATAGGAATAATTTTTTAATTAATTGGTTAGCTAAAAATTTACGTGAATTTGTGCCCCCCACTTCTGATGTCAAATTTGTCCTGTACCTCTCCTACAATTATTTAGTGCTGGCTGTTTTGGAGGCTTTATATTGCCTCCCCACTTTCTAAGTTAATTAATTTATGTGGGTTTCCCTTAAGTACGGTTATGCCAATATCTATCTCTTTCTTACATGATTTCCCTTCAAAATTCAACCTACTAATAATAATAGTAATAATTAAAAAAAATATTATTTGGCCAAAAAAAAAATTTTAAAAAAATATTATCTCTATTTTCTTATAGTTATATCCATTAGGTCCAATTTAAATACGAATCAAATTTCGTAATGTGTGATTTTTATCAATGATACTATAAATTTTCTTTATTTGGATTTTTGTTATTAAGAAAATCATTTGTTAAGATTTGATAGGAGAATAAGACCTAATGGGCAATGGTATGCATATAAGACAATATACATAACTTTTTTCCTTACTATATTATTAGATTAAATAATGCAAAATTCTCTAAAATTTTGGACAATAAACAAATAAGTAACCTCCTTAGTTTTTGTAACTTAATAATGGCAACCAATAATTATATATCCCCTTAAATTTTATTATGAAATTTTGAGTTATAGGCCGAAAATTTTCTTAAATTTTATGTGCGGATAATTGTTAGGATATTTGTATAAATATAAATGTTTAAAGGTTTATTGTAAAGTTTCAAAAATTAGGAATATCATATGTACATGACATAAACTTCATGTGGGTTACATATAATTTATCTTCATTATCCTGGGCAAAAAAGAAAAAAATTAGCCTCATCCTCAGACCAATCAATCAAATATTGATTAATACGTGATTGATCGAACACTACTTGAAAATGGCTATTCTGCTCAAAAATGAAATGTTTCAAATCTTTTTAGAAATTCTTTCCAAATCTTCCAAACCCGTATTTTTTCTAGAGAATCTCCTAATTGTTTCAGAGCAAATAGAAAGAGATTCTTTAACCAAAAAGAATTTAGTTCAGATATAAGATACCTATCCAGAAGTTTTTGCAACTCAATCATGTATGATGGAATTATCATCACTATTATTTAGTCTCAATCTTTTTTTATATTTTTCCAACTATTCAAGCATGTGCATGATCTATTAAGGACTGAGAAAATAATTGTGGAATATGGAGGCACCACCTGAAGGGGAATGTTAATTATGCTAGAAGTTTTGAATAGACTGCATTTATTGTTGAGGAGTTAATCTTAATTAGGAAAATTTTAAAAGTAATTGTTGTTAAGGAACATATGCCCAATAAAGTATCATACTTCACATGTTGTCTACATACTCAGAGAAATTTTGTATCAATATAAAACTAAATAAATTCATTTGCATGCATGAGAAAGAATCCGAATTAGAAAAATGTTCATTTTTAAATTTCATTGGTGGAATGATTGAAAGAAGGCATCCAATAAAAGCGCCATAAATGTTTAATAATTGAGTTTTTTATTTAAAAATAAGTATTCCTCAAAATTTAACGTGCCGCATTTTCTTGCCTGATGTCCCACATGGATAATTTCCAAGAAAATTAACGTGGAGGTGGTTAGTGTAAATAGCGCGTCAATATTTTAATGAAAAAGATATTTATTAAAACTGATTAAACATTTTACCAAAAATCGGTAGAAAAGCATAAAAGTAATATAGTTTGACTAACTGAAAAGGGCCAGCTGGCTTAGAGTGAGTGATTGACAAAGTTTATTACGCGTAAATATATATTGTAGCCTCTATACATAGTTCCCACTTTTATCCGTGAGGTTTACTCATGAGTCTTAATTTTCTATATATAATTATTAATAATATAATACGTACTATATTTCAAAACAACACATGTCTCTTCTTTTTCTCAACACGTATAGCTAGGGTTTGTCAAGGGGTACAGTGAAAGCTATAGCTTATCTTAATCTTAATTAAACTAAGGGAAAATTGTAGAAAAATACCTCTCTAAATTTAAAAATTTTAAAAGGGATATTAACATTTCAAAAAGACTCTAAGGTACTATGGACTAAATTGGGTTTTTTTAAATTCGCTAACCTGACCAGTATGAAGTAATGAAAACTATTACTCTTCTTGTGAATCTCATTATTCAAATAGCGAAAATCCAATACTATTCACGTCACAAGCAGATTCATCTCTCTCTTCTGTTAGATGAACAGTGTCGACAGAGGGGGGAGAGAGAAAGTAATCAGTATGGACTTGCAAAAACCATTACTTAACTTGTAAAAATCCACTACTGTTCACATCAGCGAATTTTGAGAGGAGGAGAGAGTGATCAACACGGATTAGCAAAATCCATTACTCTTATTGCGAAAACAATTACTCAACTTGCGAAATCTACTGTTGTTCACGTCAGCGAATTTGAAAAATTTAATTTAATCCGTGGTACCTTAATATCTTTTTGAAATGTTAACATCTCTTTTGAAGTTTTTGAATTTGGGGAGATGTTTTTCTGGAATTGTCCCTTAAAATAAATATAAATGTTAATTGATAACAAGTGGGATAGACCTATATTTCTCTTAAACGTGAGTGATGGTTGGAATATTGTGGATAAGATATCTTTAATATTAATAAAGCCAGATAATACTTAAGTATATAAAAACTGTTTTATTTTCTGGCGTTAAAAGTATACTTTATTACGTAGTTTTCATGAGAGATGGTATTTCTTTCACAGAGCCAAAATAAAAAATGATTAACGTAGAGGGGAAGGAAGATTAGGGTTCGTTTCTAGCGTCGTCATCGCAAGGGAACTCAGACGTGTCTAGTGAAAGAGCCGACAAGTTTATATTATTTTGTTTGATTGTCAAATATTAGAAGATAATATTTGATGGTTGTTTTCCACAACTGTTAAAGAGTTTTGAATTTTTGGCCCTCTAAAACAACAACTGTTTAATCGTTAAATGTTTGGTCGAACTTATTAGAAGATAATATATTCGACGCTTTTTTCTGACAGAAAAGTTTGACAATAAAAAAAAAAGGCTTATTATTAGTACGTAGCACCTGTTCTGTTGTCATTCTATTAAGTGTACAAATTTAGTAAAAAATAATATTATTATGAGCATCCATAAGAATTATATATTTTAATTGTAAAAAGTGACAATAAACAATTTATTTGAAAGTATTTATATATAACAACTTTGTTGAATAGTGCTAAGTTCCGTTAAATAATAGAGATGTAAGACTAATGGGATCTACAGTACAAAAATTAATTAAAGCTTGCTCTATTTAACAGTATTATTATATTTGTTATCAAATAAATTGTTTATTTTCACTTTTTGCATTGACAATAGATAGTTTTTATATATATATTTATAATGATTTTTTAACTAAATTTACAATTTTTCCCTTGTATCAATTATAATGGCTACAATGGTTGTGCATAACCGTTCGATTAACCACCATCAACACAATCATGACAAAAAATTTCATGGCGGTTTCATAGTACTACTACACAATTGGCCAAAAGTGCTACAATCTTGGGTGTAGTTGAATCAAACCACTGTAATTTTGATACTTAGATTGGTTATGGAAGAAGACCTTAGTAACCGCTACAACTATCTTTTGGTTAATAATATATTTGAAGAACTTGTTTTTTATTATGTAGAGTAGCACCGTATAATCTATATAGCTGACCCTACTTAATAAGATAATGCTTTGATGTTGTTGTAATGTAAATTGCAATAACTCTGAAGTTATTATAAACAGCACAAGATATCCACTTAATTTGGATACATTATATTGTTTCTAGCTAGTTCACCACACCTCTTTTTCTAAAATTTCAAATTAAAGGGTTATATCCTCAAGCCATTTTTAGTAAAAAGCTATTTACTCATTCGGTGCTATATATAAGGTAAAGAGATAAGGTTTTTTTTTTGTCCTATTTATAAGCCATCTCATTAAAGTTTTGATGTTAATATATAATTTTACCCTTCATTTATTATTATGTTGACTTTGTTTTTATTTAGTATTATGTATATTAAATTGAGGTAAAGTTAAAAATTTGTTGAATTTCATGATATAGTTAATAAGATTTAATTTTTTTTAAAATCTGTGTAAAAAATGTTGAAAGTGCCTATATTTAGAATCATATCATAAGAGTATTTCTTAAGCTTGACATTAAATGGCATGGTTTTGCCATCTCCCAACAAGCATACTTCCCAAGATTCAAATATTTGCCCTCCTTATGTGCAAGGTTGCAATTAACAGGTTGTTGATTCTAGTCTACCACTTTATCTCTCTCAAAGACTGTCTGTAATTTGTGTTATTATTTATAAAGTAATTAATCACATAATTTTCGATGTAATGCTTCTAGTACTCCACTCTACTTGAGTCACTCAACTCAACTTCTTCTTTTTTTGGGACTGAAACACCTTAACTTAATTTGATATAATTATTTGCAGTCTAGTATATATAGACAATTGTAATTTGATTAATTTCTATGCCTCATCTCTATTTCATAGTTTGACTCACCAAAAATGGCCAGCTGGCACAAAGTGAGTGGTTGAGAAAGCATATTAAATGTTAAAATATGATATTGTTTTAGGAGAAAGACAAATAAATATCCTATAAATATTTAAAACCTTGAAAGATTACTTAAATTTGGTAAATGATAAATAACGGACAGAAAATTGGTTAATTTTAGTTATTATTTATTGAGTTTTAATCATTCTTTGTTGAGTTTTAGTTATTTTATTTAAGTTATTATCTACTCAATTTTAGTCATTCTCTGTTGAATTTTAGTCAGAGCCCTTCATTTGTCATTTACCATATTTGAGTTATCTTTTAAGGTTTTAAATGTTTAGAGGATATTTATTTATCTTTTTCCCAATTGCTTTCATGTAGATTTTATTGGAGAATTAAACCTGATCCACATAAATAAATAGATTTAAGTTTTGTTCTTATTATTAATTAATTAGTAATAAGAGAGAGAACCTTTGATAAATAAAGTCTATTAATACTCAAATCTAACTAAATAATATAGTTACTTAGTCACTTCCTGGCCAGCTGTCCTTCTCATAGAGGAACCTACAATGAACTGAGGATTAGTCCTTAGCCTATCGGGGTGGAGAATACCTTGCGAAAAATAAAATAAAATTATGATTTAATGTTGTTGTATTTGAAATTGCATATTACCCATGTTTGTGAAAACCAATAGCTAGGTCTGGCTTAGGAACCACCGAACCGGTGGTTAAACCAATCGGATTCGGTGGTCTAACCCTATCCTATATAGAAAAGAAATTTTTTTTCTTTACAATTTCATAAAAGTAAGTTTAAAATTTTCACATACTCATTGATTTGGCTCCGGTTTGACCTACAACCTTTAATCGAATATCCCGACTAATTCAGTGACCGGTCCGATTTTCAAAACCTTAC
>JBAGKO010000014.1:1766983-1777385 GCA_037177275.1 Acacia concinna
AGGAGAATGCCAGATTTAGAATGGATACATAAAAAAAAAATGTTGGTTCAATCAGGAATTCTCTAACGGGTGACGGTGGCTAACAGTCCATCGTTGTGCCAAATATTTTTGTCCAAAAGAATTCAAGCAAATATCTGAGAAGACAGTATTCATATACACTATAATAAGAGGTACACAAAACTTTCACTGTGAAACTCATAATTTGGATTTATATATTATATATAACATGATTTTGTCCATCAAAGACTAAAATTTATGATTTGAGATTATAGGAGTCAAAATTTAAAATAAGAGCAAACTATAAGGACTGAATATTGTAGGAACCTATTCTCTTGTGATTGACATCACATCATCTCACTTTGTTTGACTTTGATCTTCTTTTATTCCCTCCAATTCTAAACATAAGATAGAGTTGACTTTTTCAAAAAAAAAATAATAATAATTAAATTATTTTAAAGTATATATAATTATTATATTTTCTCTAAACTATTTTATCTAACTTATAGATTTACATATAGTCTAATAATATATAACATATAATATGATTAAATAATTTATTTAACTTTCTTAAACTCTAAAAAAATCAACTATATCTTATAGTGAATAACCCCGTTGAAATATCAATGAAGAAAGTTTTTTTTTAGAAGTAGAGGCCGTTATCCATGAAGAAGGTACTACTTTTTTCTTATATATATATATATATATATATAAGTTTTTGCAAGGGGGTTGGCCTCATCCATAATTTAAGGGCAGTGCAAAATCTCTATTCCTCCTAGGTGATATTAATTAATCACAATTAAGTGGTTTTCCCAAAGATCAAACACCACTCCATTTGTGAATGTGTCCAACTCCCTCGCCAATTAAACACACGGACGATGGGTACTACTTTATACTTGTCTAAGGGGTCATTTGGATTGACTTTTGTAGAATAGCTTTTGGAGCAAACAATGATTTATAGAATAGATTTTTCAGAATAACTTTTGTGAAAATCTAGGTTTGGTACGGAAGTGTTTAGGTAAGAATAGCTTTTACGGATTTCGAGGTAAATATGCGAGAGGAGTTTTGTCTCAGTTTGCGCAAACCATAGCTTCATAATTGAAATACAAGAAAAATTTACTTATGGAAACCATGGTTTGAAACTTGACTTTTTGTCAAACCATAATTTTCAAATGGTATGAGATGTTTGACAATTTTCATTAAATCATAATTTAAAACTAAGATTTTCACGAAACCATGATTTTAAATCATGGTGTCAAACATGATATAAAAACATCGCCATAACTTATACTAGTATTTTAATTTCATATGAGATTTTTTTTTCAATATACTAGGAAATATATTCAACAAAGATCATAATTGACTTGTTTTTTTAAGAAAAGAGAAGTTAAATAAGTTAGCTAATTATTATATATGTCATGTATTATTTGATTATATATCAGTTTATAAATCAAACAAAATAATTCAATCTGAAAAAAGATAAATATCAAAAACTTTGAAATAATTTATTTTGTTTTGTTAATCTTTCTAAAAGGTAAATTATATTTTATATTAGAAATTAAAAAGGAGCAACTAGTCATTGTGGCACCAAAATAGGAGAGAAGAGAAAATAGAAAGAGAAAATGACATTTAAATACTATTTGAAATTGTAAAACCTAAATTAGTCTTTTAACATTTCAAAAAGACACTAAGGTACTATGGACCAAATTGGGTTTTTCAATTTTTTTAAAGTGAAAAGTAATCCACAAACTAGCGAATTCTATTACTATTCTTGCAAATCTCATTACTCAACTTACGAAAATCCCCTCTCTCCTTTGTCACGAGCAAATTTCTCTCTTCTCTATCACTATGCGTCAGTCAATATTAGTGTCAGATAAATAGTGCTGTCAGAGGGAGAGAGAAAAACATATATAAGAAAAAACTAGCTAAATCCATTACTCTTATTACAAATATCATTACTCATCTTGTGAGATTTTACTACTGTTTACATCAAAAAATTTGAAAAACCCAATTTAGTTCATGTCTTTTTGAAATATTAAAAGACTAATTTGAATTTTACAAATTCACTTAGTATTTTACTGTCATTTTCTCAAATAGAAAACATAAAAATATGGGGAAAAGAAGTTGTTTGATGGTTACCATAACAGTTTAGGACTTTGTTTGCAGTTGCAGGTGAAAACGGATCCCCTCGCTTACATTCCTTATCCCTTCCGCCCATGTGTACCAAAACTATATCATTTTGGTATAAATGGGGGGTCTAAACCCTTCTTTATAAAATAATAAGTAGGATCTAAAATAATTTTGTCTGTTAAAATAATTTTTTGTACTATAAAATTATTTTTAGGAGCATTCACTATTGACAATATGTGCATTGAACTATTTTTAATTAAGATTTTGTATTTTATTGTTATTATTTTTTACCAAAACTCTGAATCTTACAGTTATTTTTTTCGCATTCAGCATCCTAAATTATTTTTCTAATTGCAAGAAAAAGCTAATAATTTTCTGACAATATGTGCATTGAACTATTTTTTATTAAAACTTTGTATCTTATCGTTATTTTTTTTACTAAGACTATGTATTCTACCATTATTTTTATCACATTCAGCACTTTAAATTATTTTTCTAATTGTAACGAGAAGTTTCTAAAATATTTTTTTAATAGTAACGAGCACTCTAAATCTAAAATATTGTGTATTATATGCTAAAATTTAATGGTAAAAACTAGTTCAGTGTACATATTATCAGGTAATGGGTGTTATAAAAAATTATTTTAGCACACAAAATTATTTTAAAATATTAGGTGCTACTTAAAAAAAGTATTTCAAGGCCTTACATATTACTTTATTAAAAAAATAAGGGAGGAGACTCTCCTACTTTTGCACCAAAACAGTACAATTTTGTTGCACGGGGAGGGCATCCAAGTTCAGTTTCAAGTATGGCCATTTCATCTCTCCGTTTGTCAGTTCATTTTCATCTTTATTAGCTTGCCATGTAAATTAATTAAGCAGCATTTAAATTATTTATATTTGTATTTAGCGACATAAAATATTTTATAGTGTACTCAACACCTCAAAGTATTTTTTCATAAGCATCTATTACCATAAAATATTTATTTGTGCATTTATTCTCTCAACGATTTAAATAATAATGTAGGGTAATATTTTAGGGTGTTGGATGTGTATCAAGATAGCAAGATGCAACTTAGTCTATTAATAAACCACTAATCTTATTTATTTCTTTATTTGGAATTTTAATTTTTTACTTATTCTAAGTAAATAAAAACATATTTTAAAATTAATAAGTAAATTTAATGTAAAAATATAAACACTTTTTAATTACATATTTGTTAAGATTTTATATAAATCTCGCGGTGAGATGGCAAACGTAAAATTGAAATTTATACGTTTTAGTTATTTTTCTAAAATTTCATTTAAATCTAAGTATAGTAAATAAAATTTCGTTGATAAAAATATTATAAATATGATTTGATATTGAATATCTAAGTTAGTAAAATAATAATATCCGAATTTGCAAAGGGGTCTATTTTGCGGATCTTATTATTTCCTTAGAGATTTTTTATAATTACATCTATTGAGATTGGTCAAACAATTCCAATGTGATGTGTAAAGAATTTGTTTTGCCATAGTGTTTATGATGCAGTGAAATCTGGTGATAGAAAATGTTGGGAGCCACTTGCAATGACATAAAAATTTTGTTGGATTACCTATACAATTGGAAACAAAGTTTTATGTGAAAAATTTAGCTTCATTGGAACTGATGCTACAAATTGACGAGGGCTGGTTTGAAATGACTTTGTCATTAAAAGAGGCCATTGGAAGCATCATCAAGAAGAAAAGGTGGGAGTGTTTCATTAAGAAAAGGATGGAGTACTTCGTGCTTTTAGAGGAAGAAAAGGGAATGAAAAAATGTTGATGAAAATATATGAGCATTTTTTAGTTTTTATATATATTCCTGCTAAAAAATCTAAGCTGAAAAATAAGACTGAGATGTAAGTCTAAACTTTTATTAATGGAGGGCAACATTGTCTTGTTTTTTGAAATTTTAGTTTTAAGGCTTTATCCTCCCATTAAAAATCTCAAAACAGACGATCAATATAAACTTTTGAGCATTTTCACCCTAACCTTTTATAAAATGTTAACCTTACTCAATTCTTACAAGTTGTATTATAAGTATGTTACAAGTAACCCCTTAAATTAAAAACAATTGTTGTTATCATTTTTCATTTAAGTTTATCTCTATTCTAAGTTCAACATTTTCAATCTCTCATTACTTAATTAAAAAATATTTTGAAATCAAAAATTAAATTTTCCATTTATATATCTAACTTTTTGTTTATATATATTTTTAATAATATATACAAATCTTGAATATTTATAGCTTTAACAAAATAAAAAAGATATAATTAAATTCTAAACACTTTCATCAATGGTTTGATGTTTAAAATTTTAAAATATATAGTTTATAGTTTTATTATTGTAAGTTTTAATAAATCTAAATGACAATTAATTTTTTTTTTGTAAATTGCAACAGTTTTCTAAACAACGTGTAATCCAGAAGTATACTGTAATAGTTTATCACATTTCTTTAAATCATGGAGCTTTATGAAATTCATTTCCCAAACAAATATTAGTTAGTCTAATATTGTTTAGTTTCATGCTAGTAAATAACATATGACTATCTGTGGTGGATCAGTTTGACTATAAAATGGGCAAACTGAATCAGAATCGGAATCCAAATCCTCATCTTGATGGAGAAAATGAGAGGGACGATAATGGCAAGAGACTTCAACTCCGTATGACCTTTTCTTGAAATATATAATTGTAGAGCTCAAAAAGACTAGAAATTTCTGGATAAGGGCTAAAGTTCCCTTTCCATGATGCACTTTGAAGATTAAGGTGCTATGAAGTGATCCTCTAGAAAAAAAAAAATCCTACTAAGTTACATTATTGTTATTATTAATAAGGAAAATACTGATATCAAGTTTCTTACATATTTTATTATGTTCTCCAATCGTATGTGACCATATGTCTTATGTTTGAATTATTATCATTTAATTATAAACTCAAATATAATAAATAGAATACATGGTCACATGTGATTGGAGAACCTAACAAAATGAATGTAAAGAAATTATTTTTAAAACTCCTTCTGATTCTAATTATAAGGGCCCATTGACTTTTTTGAAAAATCTTTAGAAAATCATAAAAAAATCTAATTACATTAGTTAATCAATATCATATATTGTGTTTTATTACATTAGATATTAGTTCATAAGTCAAATAACATAATCTGAAAAAAAATGACAAAATTTTAATGTCTTAAAGCAATGTAATTAATTTTTTTAGGATTTTCTAAAAAGGTCAATGAGCCTTTATAATTTAGATTTGAGGGAGTAGCTAATACTGGTCAAAATCTTAGAGGATCACCATTACTTTTATCCAAGAAGATAAAAGGCAAAGTTGGAAAAAGAAACGAAGAAGAATATAAAAGCAATGATATTTTGTTTTCAAAATCCACTAATGATCCTCACGTATTAATGAAGAGCCCACGAATGATCAAAAAATAAATTCTTCAAGGTGTATCTGAATATTCTCATAAATTTTGTCTTTAGGGAAAATCCTCTCCAACCTATTAAAAAAATATATCCATCGGGAAAATTAATTTTTTTTCTTTATAGTTTTCACTATATCCCTCATATAGTTTAGAATTGGTTGTGACTCTGAACTTTGATTCAAAAATATTAATCCTTATATAGATATATAAGCTAGCCGTTGCAATACCAAAATAGGGTAAGTCAAATATGAAAAAGAAATAAAAATGTGGGGGAAAGAGAGATTTTGCTTACAATAGCAAAGAGAATAAGACGCTTATCCATTCGTCTTCTCTCATGTATGACCATTTCTTTTTTTTATCTCTATTCACTTTTCTTTCCTGTTAAACACTATCGGTTGATTCCAAAGCGAAAATTGATTCGACAATTTTTTCTTGAAAAAAAAAAATTGATATTTCTGTACAAAATTATGAGTCTTCCTAATTGTGGTTCTGTTTCTATATTCTTCCCTTTTTCCTTCCAAAATTTCCTCTCAGGAACTCTCAATACTGTTTCTTATGCCATTTCCTTCTTAACCATTAATCAATAACCCTCACATTTTTATTTTATTTTATTTTAATCTTTGGCTTCAATGAACATTTCTCTTTTTGGTTTCCTTTGCTATCTCATTTTCAAAAAAAAGCTCTTGGCCATTCAAAGCCTGAAGCAGTTATCAGGATTGTCGTCATTTTGAGTTCAGGTTTGTCCTCATTTCTCTAAATTCTGTTTCTCACCTTCTTTCTTTTTCTTGTTACATCAATACACACACTATTTTCCTTGTTTTTTTTTTCCTTTTTAAATTGTGTCTTAAGATTTTGACCTGAAATTTTCCTTTCAAAAAATTTTCAATGATCTGACTTCCATTATATCAATATAGTGCATTTAGGGTTTCACTTTCAATTGAATTAACAACCTTTGGGTTGACTTCCAAATTCCAATTTTCTATATGTTATATTTCATTACATGCTCACCATGACTTGAATTTTTAGTTATTGCCTTCGTTGATTTGTGGTGTGCATGATCAACACTAAGCACTTGTCATTCTTTTTATATGTTTTTCCCCTCCACATAAAATCATATTTGTAGAAGTGGGACCTACCCCTTTCTTTTTATATGTTAAGCCTTGTTAAGAATTTTCATTATTTGTAAGTACATTTTTCTTTTTTCAGAGAATTTCTTCAGGGCTGATTTTTTTTAGGTAAGTGTGGTTATCATGTCCCTTTATTTCAATACAAACATCACCTTCTCAAGAACAAAATATATCATTAATGGATGCTTGATTCATTTTAACCAAAGAAATGTTTAATCCACAAACTTCATAGCCAATTTTTGGGGAGAAATTCAAAGAAAATAGAGTTAGCAGAAAGACAGTGAATTCTAACAAACTTCATTCTTTTGTGTCACACTTCTCAGTAAATTAATGGTATATGCGATTGTATATGATTTCCCTGTAATACCTAACACATGTTTTCCTTAGAAGATTATTTTACTAGATATTGAAAGGGATTGAATAGTTATTTTAAACTCTTCTCTTTCTGATATACTTTCTTACAGCATGTGGTTCCCCAAGGCATCTCAAAATGCCAAACCAAGCTGCAAAACAGATATCTGAATCCCAGAAATTAGAATTACCCAGCAAGAAGATGATGTCTGCAAATCCAGATCAAGTTATCTCACCAGCAGTAGCCGCAGGAATCATAAAGGGTCTTCCTTCGCCTTCGAGGACGAATAACCATGGCTATGGCAGTGGCAATAGTTCGCGTAGTGACAGCTTAGAAAGCACAAGTGCACACATCAAGCCACATACTGGTGGTGATGCAAGGTGGGATGCCGTTCACATGGTTTGTAGAGGAGGCCCTCTTGATTTTAGCCATTTTCGGGTTATCAAGCGAATTGGTTATGGGGATATTGGGAGTGTGCATCTTGTAGAACTCAGAAGGACTAAGACTTATTTTGCCATGAAAACTATGAACAAGGCAGCTCTTATAAGTAGGAATAAACTACTAAGAGCACAGACAGAAAGGGAGATTCTTCAACTTCTTGACCACCCTTTCTTACCCACTCTGTATTCTTATTTTGAAACTGAGAAGTACTATTGCTTGGTCATGGAGTTCTGCAGTGGAGGTAACCTCCACTCTCTTCGACAGAAGCAGCCAAACCAGCATTTCACAGAAGAAGCGGCACGGTTAGTGACTAATCTGACTTTTTTCATAGTTTCTTAATCAAGAAACATTTTCAAATAAATCTAATCTGCAAAAATTTAACAGACCAAATCAATAAAAAAAAAAAGACATGTAATTCATAGAAGAGATTATTCTGGGTTACTCTGATGTGAAAAAAAGTGTCTGTTGCCAAGAAGTAGTGCCTTAGCATTATAGCTTTTTGGTGAAATCTGTCCAGTTGACTTGTTTCCTGAATTTCCTCAACTCTTCTATTTTTCTGCATTCTTTTAGCGGGAACCTTGAACACCGCGCTGCCCCTTTTTTGTCCTCTTCTTTATTTATTTATTTTTTGGTCAGAATCTTTAATTTGATTCTGCTTTCTGATATTAGACTGTAAAAACAATCTAAGACGTGTGTGTTGGCATCGTCATGTTAGGTTTTATGCTTCAGAGATATTGTTAGCTATTGAGTACCTGCATATGCTAGGCATAGTGTACAGAGACTTGAAACCAGAGAATGTCCTAGTTAGAGATGAAGGCCACATAATGCTCTCAGATTTCGATCTATCCCTTCGCTGCTCGGTCAATCCTACACTCATCAAGTCTTCATCTGTCCACGTAAGTGGTAATAGCAGTAGCAATAGTAGTGGTTCTGGGGTCATTTTGGAAGACCATCAAACAGTGCAGACTAGTACTCAGCCATCAACTTTCTTCCCACGCATTTTACCAACAAAGAAAAACCGAAAAACAAAGTCAGATTTTGGCCTATTAAACGGAGGAACCGCCCTCCCTGAATTCATGGCAGAGCCTTCAGATGTGAGATCAATGTCCTTTGTAGGGACACATGAATACCTTGCACCTGAAATCATCAGAGGAGAAGGTCATGGCAGTGCAGTAGATTGGTGGACTTATGGGATCTTCTTGTATGAGCTTTTACTCGGGACAACACCCTTCAAAGGCGCCGGGAATAGGGCTACACTTTTCAATGTTGTAGGACAGCCCTTAAAGTTCCCAGAAACTCCACAGATAAGTTCTGCAGCAAAAGACCTTATCAAAGGATTGCTAGTGAAGGAGCCTCCAAAGCGCATTGCATATATAAGAGGCGCTACAGAAATAAAACAGCACCCATTTTTTGAGGGATTGAATTGGGCTTTAGTTAGAAGTGCCATGCCTCCTCATATACCAGATCCTGTAGATTTTTCCAAGTATGCTAGCAATGATCCAGCAGAAGCAGCAGACAAGGCGGTAGCTATTACAAAAGATAAAAAAGCCCCACATGGTTCAGCTGATTCTTCTTACATAGATTTTGAATATTTTTAACAGAAAGTAGTCTTATTTTTACAAAAAGAACTGAACTGTATAAAAGTGTCATCTCCTTTTCTCCCCATAAAGAAAAGAGTGAAGGAGGAGAAACTGAGTAAATAATGACTGCACGCATACACAGATATGTAGATTTCATCCAAATTATTGTTTATCCTTTTAGTTTCTTTTAGTTGTAGGTCTTCAGTATATTTTTTTGAAAATGAAGGACTGAATTTTTGGATGAGTATTATCCCTATGGAGACTGTAACCTATGACATGAGTTCCTGTAATGTAATGGAGACCAAGGTAAAATGGGAAGCTTGAACTTTCATTGAGTATTACGAAGTGTTATTTGGAATATTTAAACTGATTAATTCTTCCATTTCAACACTTTGCTTCTAGGGTAGGATTCTCCAACCCATTTGGGTGTGTACCATCTTAAAACTACTGACCTCCAAATCAGCTAAATGAGGATGTAAATAGATGAACACAAATATCTCCTATATTTTTTTTCTTCTGTAGTCCAAAATTGAATACTTCTTTAACTTTTTTAAAGATATTAAAGAAGCTGTGAAGTATTGATAGTATCTTGTAATAAATTAATTTGTTTTATGCTATAATTAATTATTTTATTTAGCTTCCCAAATCTTTATAAAAAAGTTAATTATGTCTTATATTAAAGACTAAAGGAGGAATACATACTTAAGGTTTAAGCTTCATTCCCAATTCCATTACTAGGCATTATTACATGTAATCCTAGAAGGAAGTCAAAGTTAGAAATCATAAAATAGGGAACTTTGTATTATATGACTAGAAAGTTTATTACACAAGACTAGATCACTGAGTCAATTTATTTCCCAGATAGATTAAAAAGTGTGTCAATTTATTTCCTAGATAGATTAAAAAGTGTGTCAGTGATCATCACATTCATGAATTATCATAGTATGGGAGATGTACCAACAAGTAAAATACCATGTATGACTAAAGAAAGGGTTTTTCCCACATATAAGCTGTCCTGATCTGAGACACAAACCATTGGAAGTCTCAGCCAATATTTAGCTTGAAATCTACAGTTTTGCTTTTGTAGATAGTCTTGTTCTCAGCTCCTCCGCTAAGCTGGGACCTAGAAACTCTAAAAAAAGAGGAGGTTTACGCAATCTGTAACTAAACTTTTAAGCTGAAAAATAAGATTGAGATGTAACTCTAAACTTTTATTAATGGAGGGCAAACATTGTATTGTTTTTTGAAATCTTAGTTTTAAGGCTTTATCCTCCCATTAAAAATCTCAAAACAGACGATCAATATAAACTTTTGAGCATTTTCACCCT
>JBAGKO010000014.1:1777485-1800776 GCA_037177275.1 Acacia concinna
TCGTTGATTTTTTTAGAAAATCATAAGAAAGCTCATTACATTAGTTAATTATATCATTATTGTGTTTTATTATATTATATATTAATTCATAAGTCAAATAATATAATTTGAAGAAAAACGACAAAAATTAATTTTTTTAAAGCAATGTAATTAGTTTTCTTAACATTTTATTAGGATTTTCTAAACAAGTCAACAAGCCTTTATAATTTGGATAGGAGAGAGTAGCTAATACTGATCAAAATTTTAAAGGATCACCATTACTGACCTCCAAATCAGCTAAATCAGGATGCAAATAGATGAGCTCAAATATCTCCTGGAATCTTTTATTCTATAGTCCAAAATTGAATACTTCTCCAGTTTTTAATATAAGACCCAGATCTTAATATAAGACATAATTGACTTTTTTAAAGAGATTAAAGAAGCTTTGAAGTATCGATAGTATCTTATACTAAATTAATTTGTCTTATGCTATAATTAATTATCTTATTTAGCTTCCCAAATCTTTCTAAAAAAATTAATTATGTCTTATATTAAAAACTAACGGAGGATTACACACTTAGGTTTAAGCTTCATTCTCAATCCCATTGCTACTTGTAATCCTAGCCCCAGTAAATAGGTGCTCAAGAACCAAAGTGCCTTTGTGTTAAAATATTCCAAGGAGAAAGAACTTCAGTCAAATACATCTTCCACACACGAGTTTTCTTTTTCTCCTGCCGTTACCATGTTTTATACTGATGTGGAGAAAGTCATTAATACACCATCAGTTTTACAAATACAAACTTGTAGGTTTGTCAAAGTTAGAAATCATAAAACAGGGAACTTTGTATTATATGACTAGAAAGTTTATTACATAGTCAATTTATTTTCCAAATAGATTAAAAAGTCTGTCAGTGATCATCACATGCATGAATTATCATGATATGGGAGATATACCAAGTAAAATACCATGTATAACTAAAGAAAGGGCTTTTCCCACATATAAGCTATCTTGATCTGAGACACAAATCGTTGGAAATTTCGGCCAATATTTAGCTTGAAATCTACAGTCTTGCTTTTGTAGATAGTCTGGTTCTCAGCTCCTCAGCTACGGCATCAATGAACTCTTCCGTATTCAAATACTGGGACCTAGAAACCCTACAAAAAAGAGGAGGTATACGTAATCCGTAACTAGTATTTACCCAAAAAAAATTATTCACTGGCTTCAGTTACTTTGGTCCATGAACAAGAAGAGCGAGATCCTTTGTCATCTTTCCCAGTTCAACTGTTCCAATGCAAGCTGCTTCAAGTTTCTCTGTAAAGTCCAACAATCTGGAATTTCCATCCAACTTTGCCCTGAGAAAATCAATTTCCATTAGATTTCTCATCCAATCTAGGGAAGGATTCAACATATTTTTTTCTGGGAGGGGAAAGAAATAGTAGCTGGAACAAAAGAATTTGATTAGTTTTTAATAGTTACCGGTGTGCAAGGCCTCGTGACCAAGCAAAAATGGATGCTATACTATTTGTACTAGTTTCACCTCCCTTCTGATGAACCCTGTAATGACGGGTAACAGTGCCATGGGCTGCTTCTGCTTCAATGGTTTTTCCATCTGGACAAACCTGTAACCAAATGTAGCATCTCAAGCTTCTATTTTAGAGACAAAACAGAAGGAAGAATTGCAAGGGAAGAAAAAGAAAGAAAGAAAGGAGATACCAGTACTGATGTCATCAAGCCCAAAGAACCAAATCCTGTTCAAGGAAACAATTGCTCAGATCAAATCATGAATCAGATTACTTGGTCAGGATTTTCTGAAAGCATTTTCTCATCCGCGAATTACTTAAAAGCCCACAAAATTTTCAAGGATCCATAATTAAGCAAAACTGTATGTAGGTATACACCTTGGGCTAAGAAATCACTCTGCACATCCCCATCATAATTCTTGCATGCCCATACATAGCCTCCATCACTTTTAAGAGCATAAGCAACCATATCATCAATGAGACGATGTTCATACCTAAAAGCCAAAAATATGTATTAGAAATTAACTTATCAAAAAGTTTTTGATAAGCATGACAAGAAAGTTATCTGACCATATCCCTGCAGCTTTGAACTTGGAACTCCATTGACTGTCATAAACTTCCTGGAAAATGTCCTTGAATCTTCACAAAAGCATAAAAAGAAGAAAAGTTAATATAAGGAACGCACGATTCCACTTTATCCACACCTCTTCCCCTCAGATTTTGGCTTGCACTAAAGTTATAACACTTCATGTAACCAAAAGATCAAACAAAGAAATATAATCAGGAGGGAAGTGCTTAAAATAATTTGATTACCTATAATTACAATTGTACCCCATTTACACTGGTGAGGAATGAAATACACAGAAAAAAGATGGACCACAAACATACCGGCATACCTTCCATCATATTTCTTGAGGATTGTATTTTTAGTGCTAAGATAAAGTGGCCACTTTTTCTGGTAAGCAATATTCATCGAGGCCTCAGCAAAAGCTCGAATGGACTGTTTCCAGACCAAATACATTATAGTTATAGCCAATGAAGTCCCATATTATTTCATAAACAAACATAAAAAGAAGCACCGCCCATATGCAAACCTCATCAGTGTTATACATGGACAAGGCTATGCCTCCAGCACCAGTAAATTCATAGACCTCCAACTCTTTTGTTTGATCATGTCCATTGGGTACTGTGAAAGAATGGATAAATTTTATAAGATACTTGTCTTGTGTAGAATTGATTAAGAAAGTTGACAATTGTACCAAAATTGAACTAATTTAATCTTGAGAAAATGTTAACTAGAATCCAAATTTACCAAACACCAACTTTAGCTTTCCCTGCCCTTTTATTACTGTATCGGTTGCTCGGTATTGATCCCCAAATGCATGCCTTCCAATGCAGATGGGCTTTGTCCAACCTAAAAGATAAATGGATTGTACTCCCCCGATACCATCATAAAGTAAAATTCACATTGTAAGTTTTAGTCTTTTATGAACCTGAAACAAGACGAGGGACGTTTCTGCAGATAATCGGCTCTCTAAAAACTGTACCTGTAGAGTCAAATTCCGCTGGGACTCAGCGAATAATTTAAAATATATATCAGGATTACAAGAACCATCAGAAAGATTAGTTACCATTCAAAATGTTCCGAATTGTGCCATTAGGACTCTTCCACATTTGCTTTAACTTAAATTCCTTGACACGAGCTTCATCTATAGAAAATAATCCTTTGCATGAGAAATTGATCTATGCAAGAAGTTACTAATTCGCTTACATGCACCATTCCATATAAATTTAATTACAAATACCTGGAGTTATAGTAGCACATTTAATTGCCACATTATACCTGCAAAACCAAAGATGAGAATTGCAGGACAGCTTATTAAAAAAACAGAAATTAAGGTAGCTCCACATGTTTCCAAAAAAATTTGAAAGACATAAAGGCACAGACACCTGTTTTCTTTCTATGCAATCTCACATGTTTCTTCAAACAATTCAATCTTCTAAAATGTAGTGCCTACTGTCAAGCATAACTTAATATTTTCTTTAAGTTTAAAATAACTTCCACCAATAACAACTTTAGATCTAAGCAAAGCATCTTCATTTCTATACTTTCTTTGACTTCTCACTGTATAAGCAGCCAACTATCAGGATAAGGAAAGGTATAAGCAGCAAACATAGCACAACAGTTGGTGCGTACAGAAATCAGCAAGTATAGGATACCCAGCAGCAATGTAGCATTGATCACAAAAGTCAAATGACATCAACTCAAAAGTAGAATGATAATACATACTTGAGAGTAGCTTCAGCACTTTCAACAGTAACCCTATCATTAGTAGCATCACGATAAGGAAGCCCAAGGTCAAAATACTTAATATCCAACTCCAGATAAGGGAAAATGAGCTGCAAAAAGAACAAGGGAGTGAGGAAAATGTATCTAATATTCAAGAGAAAAGAAAGAGGCCTGACGATTTCATGAAGATGATGCAAGACATAACTACCTTGTCTTTGATCATTTTCCAAATCACCCGCGTCATTTCATCTCCTACATGTGTAAAAAAAAAAAAAGATGTTTAATCACAGAAAGAAAGTGGAAACATGATGTTTTCTTAGAACGTATTCAAGTCAATGACCTAATAATAACATGTTCGACGTTAGTATTGGCTGTATATAAATTTTCCGAAATCAGTGATTCAATTCAAGCACAGTGAGCTTCAAGAGAATTCAGAAGACACGAGTATTTTGACAAGCACCGAGAAGTTCATTAAGAAAGCAGCATGCCAAAGTTTTAATAGAACTACTAACCTAATGAACAGCTATGAAGTGCTGGTGCTTTGAAAACATAGCTAGATCATATCTGAGATATGTTTTAACTTTTAACTCGTAATACATCACACTTTTAAATTACCATAAAAATACTCTGTGCTTTTAAGTTGCAACTCCCATATTGTGATATCTCTCAAAAATATGCAGGGAAATGGAGGCATTGAAGTCATCAAAATCTTTTAAAAGGCAAACTATTTAAGCCCTTTACGTATAAACTATCTTCAGGAGAACTAAAAACCTCATCGCGTTTTGGTATCTTTGCTGGTCATGATTCAAATTTCAAGCTTTGTATTGATCAAGCCTACCCAAAAGTAGCCGTTTTGCCCAAAATCTTCTATATAAAACCAGAAAACTAGAACTTGAAAGAATCAAAACCCACTAGAACCCAACTCCCAATTGTAATATTAAAAAACACACATCTTTTCTCACATCTAATTTTTCACTAATTATATGAAAGCAGCACTTAGCAATCATCATCAGCGACCTCATATACTAAATCAGAGAGGTGTCACAGTGAAAGACGTTTTCTTTTACCGTCCATTTCAACGATGGGGTTGTCCACCTTTATCTTCTGAAACGCCATTTCTATTGCTGCAATTTTCTTGAGTGGAGAAGCAAACCGGAGATGAGGTCAGAAAGGAGACAACGATGGGAATTGACGAAAATAAGCCGACGTTTAAGTAGTGCTTTATTGCCTTCTTCCCCAGCTGATCGAAGCGCCCCGACAGAAGATCTGATCACTTTGTTTTTGGTTTGGCTGAAATACCAATAGTGTCAATATTCATTTTTTTTTTTTCTGATTGGGGTCAAAAATAAAAATTCCCCAACATCGTTTATCACGTTGTCAGTTAATTTAGTTATTTAGGGTTTTTTTTTTTTGACACACCGGTGTTATATTGCAGTAAATTTGTCAAAATTGGAAGAATACACTATAGTCAAGGGAGAAAAAGACCGATAAATCCCTCAGGAATATGCAAAAGCATACAAGGAATCCAAAATATACTCTCATGATGCTGAAGTTCCTGTGACCATTGTGAAGTTAATATTTTTCTTGAGCTTTGGTCAATGGGTGAAATGGAATACTAGTCATGAAGCGGCCCAGCCTTAACACTAAAAAAAGTTCAATGGTCGGTGAGAAACATTTTGATTCAAGAGAAGAGGTGGAAGATAGATGTGTTTATGCCTGCCTGTATGTTTGGATAAGGACTTAATGGGTAACTACACTTTTTATGCCAATGTCAATTCAAGCTGGTCAAATGGTGACTACTTCAATTTGGAAATTGATGGATGAGTCCTATTGGATGACAGTAGTGGTAATAGGAGTATAGGACCTATGAATTTGTGGTTTTAACAATAAGCTTCCTTGTGTTTCTTCAGCAATCACAAAACTCAGTGGCTTCATCCATGGCTTTCAGTCTCTATATATTACTACCTTCCTTATTTAACATAAGACCTAATTAATTTTTTTTAAAAAAATTTAAGAAAGTTAATTATTTTACTTTAAAGTATTTAAATTCTTTCTTTTTCTTCAAAATATTTTATCTAACTTATAAACTCATATATAATATAAGGATACACTATGTATGATATGATTAAACAATTTATTTGCCTTCCTTAGTCTCTATAAAAAAAATCAATTAAATCTTATAATTATGACTGGAGAGAGTATCTCTTTGTTTCTTAAATGAATTTATCCCTTTTTATATGGTTTTATTTGATTTTATTAGAATAATAAATGCATTTTTACCTATTTTGTCTTTATTTTACATAATTTATTTACCATAGATTATCTTTCTTCCTTTCTCCTCATTACTCTTTCTCTCTTATTCATTCATAAATAAGGGCATCTTTAAAAAAAATTATACTTCTTACATATTTTTATTTTTAACTAATTTTAAATGCTGTATAAAATCCCGCAATTTGATTGAAAGAACCTCATAATACCAGGGAGGGATTATCATTGATAATGCTAGATTTTGTGGCCTTATGGATAAGTGGTGGTGAGAAATGAGAATTGCTTCCGAGATTTTTAATAGATTCATGTGTGGTGGGGACCATTTTAACTCTTGTGGTTTTATAATAGATGCAATTCTGAAACACACACACACACACATATATATCAACAAAAGATTAAAATTATGCACTACCCAACCGAGCCAGCCCCAACACAAGATAAAAGAGAAAGCAAAGAGACACCAAAAGAAAATAAAACAAACTGAAATATAATACCAAACATGCATGAAATTTTCAGTTAGGTTGTAACTTTTCCAAGCTGAAATACAGCTTGATGTCTTTCTTTTTTAACTGCAAATCTGCAATAATCACATACTAGTATTTATTACTATAAAATTATATTTGAGTATTGTTAAGTTCAATTAAAACTAGCTTTTTTAAATTTGATTTTCTGATCACATTTTTCATTTCCAATCCTATTTAAAAGAAATTGAGTCATTTCTACTTAATCCAAATAAAATATGTAGTAATTAACTTTTATTTTTTGGTATAAAAGTTTGGAAATAATATTGAAGCTTTGTTGTCATAGACAATAATGATTTAACATATTTCTATAGTGAATTTTCATAGGAAAGGCCTAATATCTTATGACGATGGTACAAATTTTGAAGTATAATAGAGATTGCATGTATAAACAAAAATTGTTGAAACATGCAAATGCAATTTTTTTTATTTTTTAATATATATATATACATAAAATTTATCTGAATAAAAATGTAATTTGTTTCAATTCAATTTTAAACTTATTGAATAAATAATTTCAACTTTTTGCTAACAAAAAAAATTCTGATCAATCATTTTTTTTGTGAATGTTCAAATAAAATATATTTGTATGTTTTTTCCTTAATTTGTCTGTTTAAATAAATTGGAGTTTTTAGTCGAAAGCTAAAAGGAAATTATAGCTAATATTTTCCGGTATGAATTATATCTGACATTTAAAAATAACATAAGGTTAAGAAAGTTGCATGCTTTATTTTGAATTTTTATAACAAATAGACGAATTTTTGAATAAAATAAACCTAAACTAGATAAGTGAAAATATAACTTTGGAAACTTGTTGACAAATCTTGAATTGAAAAATTTATTATCTGAAGGTAATTGAGACTATTGCTCAAAAACATGTAGCACAGCATATTTACATGTAAATTACTTGCATATCATTCTTACATATTAAGAAATGTATTAAATTGATAAATTTTTTTGCCTTTACCCATATTCAATTTTGTTATCTCTCTTTTACAAATGATTTTCAAACCTCTTTATTCTCTCTCCTTTTCCAATTGAAATTATTTTTTGTCTTTTGTCATGATTTTTTTGAATTGAAATTAAATAAGGGTAAAATTGAAAAAATTTTATTAATTATTTTACTAGAGACTCATATTTTGAATCAAACTTTTTTTTTTAAAAAAAATGGCTTACCTGGGAGAGCAATAAATTTTTGGAAAATAAAACTTTTAACAAGTTTTACTGTAAATTTTGGAAACATACGAGAGTAAAGTTGGACTTTTAATTACAATTCTCTACCTTGAAGGCAAAAAAAAAAATCAAAATCAACGTAAAATAGTAATAATAAATTAATAATATTAATAAATATCTCAATTCACAGGACTGGCCAACCCCACTAGAGTTACTGGTCGTCTTCCTCATTTTTCCCCGGAGAGAGCCAAAACGTTTGAGCAAAGCCTAGCTCCTTCCCTTTCAGTCTGTTTCGCAGTCTCTCGCATCACACTTGACATTCCCCACTTCTTCCTTCCTTCCTTCCTTCAATGGCAGAGAAGCTCGCTGTGCCTCTACTTCTCCCAAATCCACCACCATCCAGACCCCTATTCCCCAATCATCCTCAATTTCATCCCACGTCACCTTCGCCTCCTCCAACACCGCCAATGACTCCTCTTCTCCAAGAAGTCCTTTTGGACAACCATGGTTCCTCTTCTTCGCAACACCAACCCAATAATGCTCAATACCCAGACGAACCAACCAGAACACGAAACCAAAGCCGAAACCGCCTCGGCAAGTCCTTTGACTCCAACCGCGGCAAGCCTTGGTTGAATCGTCGACTTTCAGTTGGAGGTGAGCGAATTCTCCAAATCTTAATTGACCCATCATTTGATTCCAAGCAATTGGATGAAACATTGCGTCAATTTTTTGGTTCTGGTGGGGACTCATTGTCTTCAGATATTTTGGCTATGATTAAGGGTTTAGGGTTTAACAATAAACTTGACTTGGCATTGAGTGTGTTTGAATGGATTCGTAAAAGGGAAGATTATATCCCTCTTTTGACTGGCTCTTCAATTGCTGTGATTATCAACCTTCTCGGTAAGGCGGGTCGGGTTTCATCCGCTGCTTCTTTGCTTCACAATCTGCAAATAAATGGGGTTGAAATAGATGTCTATGCTTATACTTCTTTAATTAGTGCTTATGCTCATAATGGGAGGTATAGGGAGGCTGTGATGGTATTCAACAAGATGGAAGAAGAGGGGTGCACACCTACTTTAATTACATATAATGTGATTTTGAATGTATACGGGAAAATGGGTATGCCTTGGAGTAAGATTATAGCGCTTGTTGAGGGTATGAAATTCAACGGGGTTGCCCCAGATTTGTACACTTACAATACGCTTATAAGTTGTTGTCGCCGGGGTTCTTTGTACAAAGAAGCTGTTGAACTTTTTGAGGAGATGAAATTACATGGATTTACACCTGACAAGGTTACATACAATGCATTATTGGATGTTTATGGTAAGTCCTGGCGGCCTAAGGAAGCCATGGAGGTGTTGAAAGAGATGGAAAGTAATGGATTTCCCCCTAGCGTTGTAACTTACAATTCCTTGATATCGGCTTGTGCTAAAGGTGGGTTGTTGCAGGAAGCGATTATGCTTAAAAACCAAATGATGGAGAAAGGCATCAAACCTGATGTTTATACCTATACTACCCTTCTGTCTGAATTTGAGAAGGCTGGAAAAGATGATTATGCGATGGAGGTTTTTAAAGAAATGAAAGCAATTGGTTGTAAACCTAATATATGTACCTTCAATGCCCTTATTAAGATGTATGGTAACCGGGGAAAATTTGAAGAAATGATGAAGGTTTTTGAAGAGATCAAGTTGAGCAAATGTATTCCTGAACGTGTTACTTGGAACACACTTTTAGCTGTATTTGGGCAGAATGGAATGGATTCTGAAGTGTCAGGGGTTTTTAAAGATATGAAGAGGGCAGGATTTGTGCCTGAGAGGGACACCTACAACACCTTAATCAGCGCATACAGCAGGTGTGGTGCCTTTGACCAAGCAATGGCCGTATATAAGAGAATGTTGGAAGCTGGAGTGACTCCAGATCTTTCTTCCTATAACGCTGTTTTAGCAGCGTTGGCACGAGGAGGGCTTTGGGAACAGTCAGAGAAAATCTTTGCAGAAATGAAGGGTGGCAGGTGTAAACCCAATGAGCTATCATACTCTTCTTTGCTTCATGCATATGCCAACGGTAAGGAGACTGAGAAGATGAAAGCTCTTGCCGAGGAGATATATCGTGGTTCAGTCGAAACGCATGCCGTGCTTTTGAAGACACTTGTACTAGTAAATAGCAAGAGTGACCTCCTGATGGAAACAGAGCAAGCTTTTCTGGAGTTACGAAGTAGAGGGGTTTCACCTGACATAACTACTCTGAATGCAATGTTATCAATTTATGGGAGGAGACAGTTGGTGGCCAAAACCAATGAAATTTTGAACTTCATGTATGAGAGTGGATTTACTCCAAGCTTGACTACTTACAATAGTTTGATGTATATGTATAGCCGTTCAGGGAACTTCCAAAAGTCAGAAGAAGTTTTGAGGGAAATTCTGGGGAAAGGAATGAAGCCTGATATAATTTCATACAATACAGTCATTTATGCATACTGTAGAAATGGTAGGATGGGGGATGCTTCACGGATATTATCTGACATGAAAGATAATGGCCTTGTTCCTGATGTTGTGACGTACAACACTTTTGTTGCAACTTATGCTGTGAACTCGATGTTTACGGAGGCGATTGATGTGGTTCGATACATGATCAAGCAGAGGTGTAGGCCTAACCAGAGTACTTACAACTCTATAGTTGATGGATACTGTAAGTTGGATCGACAGGACGATGCAGACAACTTCATTAAGAATCTCAGGGACCTTGATCCTCACATTCCAAAGGATGAAGAATGCAGGTTATTGGAGCGGATTGGAAGGAAACGGTTATAACTTATTTGATAATTCTCATGATGCTTCATGGGAATGATTCTGTAGGCCCTAGTGGCCACTTGGTATAACATTCTAGGTGCAAAGGTAATCCTGAACTTTGTATAAAAGTCACAAATTATTGCTTTACTTTGTCCAGTAAGAACATATGTAGAGAGATTGTTTTTGTTAAAGAAAACTATTGAATTGTAAAACATCTCTGCCTGTTATGTTTTCAATTTCATTCAGGAATGTTGTAGCCATTGAGCTTATTGGTACTTTATCTGAAGGCATAGGAAGAACCAATAGTATGTCTGATGGTGGATGCAGAGATGGTGTGGATCAGTGGATGTACAGCAATATGAAATTGCAAAGGGAGTGGAGTAGACGGTGAGATTTTTGTTGTGATGATATATAATATTGTATATTTTATTTAGTTTTTAGCAATGAAATCAAAATTACTCTGTGCAGTGAAATATTTTTTGTTCATTGATGAGAACACTTCTGGTGATATTTTGTAATTAATGTATCTATTCAGAGAATACGATCTTGTCTGGTCTTGACGTCACTATCTTTTTAGACCTTCAAAGAAATATGACTTACCCATTCTCTCAGAGCCTGCTAGGTAGAGAGAAGAAAACTGTAATGGAAAAGGAAAAGGGAACATTTCTGACCGTGTGCTTGTTTGGTATGCAAAAGAAAGAAAAAGGAAAATTAAGAAAAGAGAAGTACAAAAATATGAAATACTTAGAACACCCGTCGCAAAATGAAGGAAGAATATTGTCATTTTTCATCCTCTTTCGCTGTATTTTCAATACACCAAACAGAAATTTCCTCATTAATCATCTTCCTTATTTTTTATATATAAAGGATTAAAATTTCAAAAAAAATGGGCCATGCTTTTTATTGTATAACAATTTACTAAGCAGGTCAATGATCAACACTCTTTTTGTAGCATGGTTTGTTAGAATATGAATACTTTCTTCAGTGAGATACAATTTGACTTTTATTTTTAGAGATTACTTTAGTTAAACTAAATAGCTTGAACAAAAAATAATACATTTAAATACCAAAAGTAATTTAATTAGTTTTTTTAATAGGACTATACTTATATCAATTTTTTTACATTCGTTAGGTTTTCTAATGATATGGGACCATGTGTCTTATTTATTGTATTTGAATTTATAATTAAATTATTATAATTTAAACATAAGACACATGGTTACATGCGATTAGAAAAATTTTACAAAATAGATGTAAGGAACTTGATATAAATATTTTTCTTTTTAATATTATCCAAACAAGTTAAGTTGGTCTTATATTTAGAACCAGAGGTAATATGTCCATAATGCAATCAAATAATTTTTTTATTCTACTTGTTTCCTATTTGAAAGTAGCAGGACAAAAGAAGAGCCAAATAGTGAAATGTACTTTAATAAGGAATTTTTTTTTTAAAAAAAAGTATAGCACCAAACAATGTAAAGAAAATTAATAATTAACTTTTTGTTTATAATAATTTTCCCATTAATTTTTGATAAAATGATCAATCCTAAATAAACATAGTAGATTGTACCGATATAATCAAAAGAGCTACAATCCAAAGAGAAGGGTCTAGGTAATGAGGAATTAATAATATAGAGTGACTAAATTTCTTTTCCTGAGTGCCTCCAAGATTAGAATGAACAAGACCATTGAGCAAATTTTTATTATATGTAACAATAATAATAATGTGTTTCAAAGAGACAGCAAGTGTTGTTTGTAGTTACTTGGACAATCCACTGTAACATCTGTCTCGAACAAGAGATACAAAAAATAGAAGGATATGTAGAATGCAACTTTATCCATTTGAAAATTCACACTTCATTCTGACCCAAATAAATTGAAATGAAGTAAGAGGTGGCCTGTTTGATTTTAATATTTTTTTTATGAAAATTGCGCATCTCTGTGCAGATTTGAGAACATTGTGAATATCACAACTAGGTAGACAAATGATAGGTGTTGGAGTAGAAGCTAAAGAATTCTTTGAAAGATTTTGCTAATTGCAAGTATCCAAGAGGTATTAGAAAGGTCGTCATAATTCCTGAATTTTGTTATGGATTGTGAATGTAACATGTGTGGGGAGCCACATTTTGCTTAATCTATATGAGGTTTAGTAAGATAATGATCCTTTTTAGGGTGTGTTTGGATAGGGAGAAAAGTGGAGAGAATGGGGAGAAAATGAATATTAGGTTTAAAAACTTCTATAAATGGCAAAAAAAACTTACTATATTTGAAAGTTTTCTCCTCTAATTTTCTTTCCCTCCTAATTTTCTCTTTGTCCAAACATAGGGTTAGTATTGTCAAATCACTGTCACAAAATAGCTGAGGGAGAGTTTCCAAAAGCCATGCATAGAAACCTTAACCTCATATTTGGATGTAGAGAAAATTAGGAGGGAAAGAAAATTAAGAGAGAAAACTTCCAAAAATAATAAGTTTTTTTACCATTTATGAAAGTTTTTAAATCTAGTATTCATTTTCTCCCTATCCAAACCCACTCTAAAAGTTAGACATGTCGTTAGAGTTTCTTTCAAATGTAACACTTGCCTTTCATATATAATAATAATAATAATAATAATAATAATAATAATAATAATAAAGAAATGTTCGTTGGAGCAAAGAGAAAGTGCACCGCACCAAATAGCCTGAATATAAGGGCACAAGATAATTAATAGTTTCATCAATCTAACAACAAAAAAACACAAGTCACTTGGACATTTAAGGGAACATTTGGATGAGTGATGAAATAAGTGACTTATTTTTTTAAGTGGTTTATCACAAATGATTTAAGAAAAAAAAACCACTTATAAAAAATGGTTTGTGTTTGAATTATAAGTAGAAAAAATGACTTATTAAAAGTAAAATAAATTACTTGTATTTACGTTGATAATAACAAAAGTGACTTATTTCTTCTCTCCCAATAGTCCAATATTCAATAAACTATTTGGAGGGAGCTTTTTTTTGTTTTTTCACTTACTTTTTCAATAAGTGACTTAAAGCCAGCCGCTCCTCCCAAATACGCTAAGTATCAAATGGGTTAAATTTTTGCAGCCACCGCCCATTAACGCCTTTAGACGCTGCCCTCAAATAGTCCCTAAATGATAGTTCCTCCTAACTTCTCCAATAGGTATAGCAAAATGAACTAACTTCTAGATAAATAGCAGTTGTTTATGAGGCAAATGAATTTTCGAAAGGAAATCCCTACGTCTTAAAGGATTAAGCCTATTGACTAAAGCATTATGAGTGGACAAAGCAAAGCCCTACTTGACATTGTACATTCAAAGATATCACATTCCTGATATAATTCATTCTCACCATTACAAATTGAGAGAGGTGTTTTAAGTATATTATGAGCCACGCCTCTAAGAAGTGGATGGCTTTAACTAAAGGCACGTTCTTGATGGAGAAAATATTAGAAACCATTAGAACTTGAAAATGAGCCAACCTGCCATTTAAGGTGTTAAAAATTGAGGTTGGATGATTCCAAAATTCATTTCCAAAATTAAGAAGCATGGTATGGCTTTGAGTATAAAGTTATTTTCAAATATATATAGTATGGACTAGTATTATTGCTTTTTTTTCATTTGTCTGCAAAGTATAGAAGGTTTTTGTTTAAAAAGAATGGAAAAATTTTAAAAAAATATCATAAAAATAATAAAAAGATAATTCCGTCTTGTAAAAATTGAAAATCTCGATCAAAATTTTAAAAATTATAAATTCCTAAAAAGAATATAGATACTTTTACTGTAAAAATTTAAGAGTATTTAGATTTTCAGATCTCATAACACTAAATTGTCTTTTTAACATTTTCATGGTATTTTTATGAAATTTTTCCAAAAAGAATAGATTAATCAAATTATATAAACTATACTAAGCACTTCAGCTGTTGAGTTCCAAATGGAAATGCCTAGGTTGCCGTGTGACACAACGTAATTTTAAGAGACCACGCTATAGAATTGCTGACTGGTGGCGGTTACAAAAACGGCACAAACAGTCCAACGAATTCAAAACTGTGCACCTAACGAATTCAAGATAGAGTGGAGGCCGAACGAGTGAAAGAGGGACCATGTTCTTGTTGCAGTCTCCTCTCTCCGGTCTCCCTCCACCTCTGATCTCTTCCTTTTCATCAGGATGTCGCAGAAATCCTATTCTTCATCATCAACTTCCTCAACATCGTGTCCGAAACCCCAAGGCTTCTACCTTCAAGATCACTTGTCTTGCTGCTCTTTCACTCGATGACATCGTTCAATTAGCCCATAACAAGGTGCCCCCATTTCCATTTTTAATCGTTAAACCCTTCTACATGTTATCGGTTTATCTCAATTTTCACGATTTGTCAGTCCCACTCCGTTTTTCTTTTTTAATTTTCATATGATTTATGTTGTTGAAATGGCTTTGTATCTGCTGCAAAGGTTCTGATCGCAGCTGGTGCTTCTGCGGCGATTGGGCAGATTTCGAAGCCATTCACTTCTGTGTTCCTATATGGGAAAGAGTTTGATATAAAGGCGTTTATTAAGGCCGGAGGGTTTCCATCAACACATTCGTCCGTACGACCTTCAATCCCTATCCTCTGGATTACAAATAAATTTATAAGTAGTTATTGTACAATCACAGAGACAGAATATGGGGGAGGTGTTTTTGAATTGAATGCAATGCTGAAATCTCAAAGAAAGAATAAAATCTCTGAAATAACAAGCTATCCATTTTATTGTCAACATCTTTGAATTGCTTAGGTCAAAGTAGGGATATTTGCTACTGTCTTTTGCTACCTAGCCTTGCCTTTTGTTTTCTGCGTTCTCCTATGATTATTTTATAAGCAGAAATGATTAAAAGGAAAATAAGATGAAAAAATAATGTAATGTATGACAAACATTTTGTGTCCTCAAATAACAACGGTAATAGAACTGTTATTGATGAGTACTAATAATAAGACTATAATATATATCTCATATCTTGTTTCTTGTATAGAGGAAAGGGAATCCCTTTGCCTAATGCCCCTTCAATTGCAATAAAGAGAAGCTGTGCCCTTTCTCTTGCGCAAAAATTGAGATGTGTAATACTGCTTCAGTTATTGTTACTCAAAATTAATATTCCTTTTGTTTCCTTTTCTTTTTATCTAGCAGCACAAGATATTTTTGTTCACAAAACACAAAATTTTCATTTCATTCCCTGTAGCAAATGAGCCCTAATTTATCAAATGGATAAAGAGTCGGAATTCAGAAGGTAGCTTAGCTCAGAATCAGGCTATTGCTCTGGCTATGCAGGATTCTGACCCAAAGCTTTGAAAATTGGGAAAATTGCAGTGAGGTCCCAAATAAGGGACTTTACGTCAAAGAGATTCCATGAAATCACATAATTGCAGTAAAATTCCCATTAACAACCCCATGAGCTATGATGGGGTTGTTATTAACAACCTCATGAGCTACATTAACAACTCTACGGGACTTTACTGCAAATATGCGATATCACGAGACTTTTTTGATATAAAGTCCCTTATTTAGGACCTCATTGCAATTTTCCCTTGAAAATTCGCTTTTTTTCATCTTCCTAGTCCTAAAACACTGATAGTCACTGAAATGTCTGAGTCTAAATTGGCATAATACATCAAGAATATTATTATTTATTGTTATCCAATTTATATTTACATCATGGAATGGTTGACTATAAATAACCCTGTAGGGGCTTTTGGTTTCAGAGTGAATCTCACAAAGTTGTTTGCATTTTCATGTGGATAGGCAACAGTGGCTTCTGCAACATTCCTTGGTCTTGAGAGGCAAGAAGATTTATTATGTTGATTCAGATTAATTATATTCTCTTGAAAACTTGAAGAATCAAGCATAAAATTATACAAGGTGTTTCCTTTATTGCGGATTTATTTATAATTATATAATTTTGAAATGCAGGGGCTTCTCTGATCCCATTTTTGGCTTATCAGTTGTGTATGCTGGCCTCATTATGTATGATGCTCAGGTATGGTATCCTTTTGTCAATTTTTTGTCAAAATTCTTATGTATGGACACACGACTTGAGAATTTTGAGTATCCTTTGATAATTACCAACGAGCAATTAAAACTATTTGATGTTGATTTCTGACTGAGATGGTTGAAATTATTACATTTCAATAGGTTTTTCTTTTGTAATTTTACTCTGTTTATGCAAAGCGTGTACTTTGCCCTTTGAGCTTAAAACTTGTTTTCATTGGAGTGAGTTCTCCATATAATGAACTTCATATTAAGAAGATAGAATTTGATAAATAAATAAAAAAAAATTTGGCACTACTCTTTCAATTTGCTATGCCAGAAATGTTGTCGTAATTGGATTCCAGCTTGATAATAAAACAGTGAACTCTGGTTGCAGTTCTGAAGGATGTGATTTGATTGAAACTTCCAAGTATTGTTCAGATAAATCAAAGTGAGACATAAAAAGGGAATCTTTCTTTCTAGGACAACTTCTGTAGGCTGAACTGATATCATGAAGATTGAGGAGACGTCATATGACATTAACAGGTTGATGCTGCATGTGTGGGAAGCGAAAAAAATTTGTACCATGTTTTGCTTTAGGGTTATATTATCTTCGATTATTTCAAGGGTCCTATTGGTCATGCCTAAGAAATACACTGGTTTGACGGGGAACTCCTGCTTTTGCAGATAATAAAGGATCAGTCATTTTCCTGTCCTATTTTTTCCCATTTCCTATTCTTGTAAAAACAGAAGTTTTCTGAAAGCAAGTCTATGGCTGCTTTGAATGGGACTTGGTTCAATGTTTCATTTAAACCAGACTTTTTGTTTATTCCTGTATTTAAACCCCATTATTCCCGACTCTTGGTTTCATCACAATATTTGTGCTTTTTAGAATGCTGAATGTGGATTTCGTGATTTGCAGGGTGTAAGAAGAGAAGTAGGGAATCATGCCAAGGTACTGAACAGACTACTTCAGATACTAGAAAGTTCAGTAGATTCCCAAGATAGAGATGATAGGTTGATCAATTCCCAGACAGGAACATCAACTTCTTCGAATGTAAACGGCCTAGAGAAGTCCCTTGTTTCTCAAGAAGCCAATTCCTCGGAAACACAACCGAGGAATGCATTGGTGTTGGTCGAATCTGACAGTAAAAGAAGGAAAGCCAGTGAAGAGCTATCATCCTTAGGCTTCTCAACAGATGCAGAAGAACTATCAAAGTTGGCAGCCAATGGTTTAAACCCATTAAAAGAATCTATAGGCCATACTGAAGTTGAAGTTATAGCTGGAGCTCTATTAGGTTTATTGGTTGGCTCTGCTGTGTATAATTTATTGTGATATCTTCTTTCTTTTTAGCTCAATTTAGATTTTGACAAATCAAATTTCATTCTATAGAAATCATGTACAGAGGCGACATGTATGAGCAAGAAAACTTAAAAAATTGGGTCCCCAAAAACCTAATCTATCTTACCGCCAAATCTGCCAAAATGGGATCACACAATAATAGGTATATCTATAATAAAATTGAATGCTATAAGTCCCACAAATCTCACAACATTTCGTTGGGCAGTAGATGCTGATCAGATTTACTTTTTCCCCGTCTTTAATATAAGATTTATTAATATAAAATTTATTTTCTTAATTTGATTAGATTAAGAAAGTTAATTGATATGACATCTACTTTCTAAAATATCTTATTAGATCTTTCTTAATTTCCTCATTATCTCTCTTCTTTGATTATTGTTGAGAGAAATCAATAGACAATAGGTTATAAATTAGGAAAAGATTGATAAATATGAAAAAGATGTATAATATGTATAACAAAGATTAATTCTTTAAATACATCTTGTACTTGTATGTGGAATAAATAATTTATTGATTATGAGGGAAAATTGCATTTAGGCCCCAACCAAGGGAAAATACGATCAAACGGTCTCATGAAATCTCATATTTGCACTAAAGTCTTGTGGGATTTTTTTTACAATTAATTCCAACTGTCAAATATCAATAACGCCTTTGAGAGTTGTAGAAAAAAGACATACATTTTTTAATTCACATTCTCTCTCCCCCTCTCCACACTAATGATACTTTCAATAGATCTCCCATCACAGCAGCATCTTTGTCGCACCAGGCATTGTGTGTCGTTGGCGTCACGGTTCATTAAGGTTGGAGTCACACGTCTCTCCCCTTTGAAAGTCCTATCCATCCACCTTTGACATCCATCTCCCATTAGAGAAGAATCTCCATCACACCACGAATCTTTTATTGTCAGCGTCGAGGTGCATCGTGGCTGTCGTCCTACATATTTTTTATGGTTTTAGTCATTGGCCGTCTTGAGTTGGTTCGGCACTCTGTTTTTTGTTAGTTATTTGGTGCTTTGTTTATGGGTTCAACGTGCTATATTTCTCCAATAAAAGGGCGGAGGAATGAAGATGGGAGGCGAAAGTTGTGATTATAATATATGGCATGCGAAGGAAAAAATGTGTTGTAAATAGGGAAATGATAATTGTCAATATAGGCTGCAATAGTTGTTAATGACAACTTTTTGTGCAGGTGGACAATGGTGATAGCTAGTATGTCTGGGAAAAATCTCTGGTTGATCTCATTACTTACAAGGCATGAAAACTTGCAAAAATCCTAATCCAAGCTGATTATTGTTATGGCTTAGGAATTTTTTTAGAAAGCGCATCTCATACTTGCTTTTTTTTTTTTAAATGTCATTAGAAATAGTTGAAGCTAGGAAATAATTGGATATACATAAAGCTGGTATTTGTGTAATTAATACTGTACAATTATGGACCTTTTTGTTCCCTACTTAATTAGAAGAGACCATATGATGAATGCAATTTATGGTCTTTTTTTTGCAAAAGTTTGATATGTTTTTGACTAATTTATGGTCTTTTTCGCATTAATAGTTATAATTAATCATCATGGGGTAAAGGTTGTATTGTTAGAATATTTGTTGTACTAAGTTAGGCTAAGTTGTTAAGAGGGGCAGCGATACTGATTAATGACAACTGTATTGTACAGGTCAACAATGGTCATGGCTGGCACGTTTGGGAATAATCTGCTATGTTTTCTTCATATCCGAGGGGGATTTGTAGTTAGTGAAGCCAGTGATACAACATAAGTTGAGGGAACAGTGGGATCACTAATCATTAAGGAAAGCACAAGTCATGAAGGATAATGCATCTCATGCTCTCATCTTTTTTTGTGCAAATGCCTTTGGTGACCTTTAAAATTATGGAGTAATTCAATTAAGGTTCTAAAACTCGGACTGGTCACTAAACCAACTAGGGTACTAGATCAAGGGTTAGTGGGTCAGACCATAGGCAAATCGGAGCCAAACTGGTGAGAGATGGAAGTTTTTAGGGTAATCAATATGAATTTCTTAAGAAAAAGTAAAAAAAATTGATTTGTTTTAAAAAATCAGACCGGGTTGACCCTTGGACCTAGTGATTCCCGGGCTGGACCTAATCCAAGTATCATCCAAATACTTCGTATACTGATCACTAGGGAAATTCTAAATCGGGTTTTACCTCAAATGCCCCCAAAGAGCATCCATAGCTCCTGTCCAATCTAAGAGCTATAATGATACTTCCAAGTATCGGATACCTAACACCCAAGACTATATCAGTATGATATTCATTGCTAGAACCACTCGATTTGATACAAAAAAAGGACTTTAGGTAATAGCATTTTCTTTCATACTTTGTGTGAAGTTGAATATGCTTTGTTTTCCCTTTATGCAATACATATGTTAAACTTAGCAGGGGTGTGAAAAAAGCATAAATACCACCCGTGGGAAAAGCACAGGTACCATTAGGCCTATTTGGGACTCATCTAAGGTAGTGAAATGAGTACTGAACAAGCAGTGACAACAGTACAAAACAAACTATGACAATGGTGCGGAACAGGTAAGGTTTTTAGCTGTAGTTTATTACGGTTAACTCTGAATAAATGCACACATATATTTCCATTGATCATATAGTAGGAGCCGGGGTTGAGTGCCCTGAGGTTACCTGTTACACTAGAAACATGTGATGATTATATGTTTGTAATGTGGTGCATTGTATATCTATTTATCGTATTTTACATGATAGAATGTTGTTACTACTGTAATTCAATCGAATCTCACCTTGTATTATTGTTATATACATTAACCCAACATATGCTAGTGGCTCAAAAGAGAAGGCGGTATTCCGGAACGAGTGAGACGCACAAGCCATAAATGATGCCAAGAGCTTAATTTAGTTTCTTTCGTTAAATTTTGGAGTGGTTTGGTAAATATATGTAAACCTTTCGGTAAGGACTTGTATTGTAAACAAATACTATATATCATTACAATATATTTCTATGTTATTTTCATTCACCATTAGAACTGCGCTCTATTACTTTAATAAAAGTTGGACTAAAAGAGGGGTGTGACAATAATAAGTTTGGATTAAGATTCTTACAACTCTTCACACATGGTGACCAATGAGATCAACATGAGATTCTTTCTAGATGTACTAGCCATCACCACTATCCACCTGCACAAAACAATTGTCATTAATAACTATCACTAACCTTATTAACAACATCTTTCTTCCTTCGCATTCCATCTGTTACAATCACAACTTTCACTTTCACCCCTCATCTTCATTCCTTCGCCCTTCTATTGCAGAAGCAAAGCATGCTAAACCAAAAAATAGAGCACTAAATATAAATACTAATCAAACACATTGAGCAGCGAACCAACTCGCGACAACCAATGACTACAACCATAAAAATATGCACAACAACGACCGTGATACACCGCGACGCCGACGACAGAAGATTCATAGTTTGACGGAGCTTCTTCTCTAATGGGAGATGGCTGTCGAATGTAGATAGATAGGGCTTTTGAAGGCGAGAGACACGTGACTCCAACCTCGATGAACCGTGATGTCGACAACACACAATTCCTGGTGCGACAGAGATGCTATTGTGATGGGAGATCCGTTAAAGGTATCGTTAAGGTGGAGAGGGGGGGAGAGAATGTGAGTTTTAAAATCTCTGTCTTTTCCTACAACTCTCAAGGGCATTATTGACATTTGACAGTTAGAATTAATTGCAAAAAAACTCCCACAGGACTTCAATGCAAATATGAGATTTTATGGGACTGTTTGTTCATATTTTCCCTTGGTTGGGACTTAAATGTAATTTTCCCTTATTATAATCTTAAAAAGTATATCTCCAAGGCCTTTTTAACAAGAATATCTGTAGTGTGCTCTTTTATTGAAGTATATGTTAAGCATATTATCCCTTTTTTGTCCCCCATTTTAGAGAAATGTCTATCCACCTAAATTTGTTTCACTGAATTGAGCAATGTATCAATAGCAGCCTTTTTTCCCCCAAAGAAAAACATACTCCCTGTATTAACCCTCTATTGATTACTTTAAACGGTAAACATACTCCCAAGACCAATGTTTTAAACTGTAAACTTGAAGTTCAAAGATTATAGTATTAATCTAAGATTACCCAAAATTAAAATATGTCAAAAGTTTAAAAGGTTATATACACTAAAACTCGGTATTTTTGTCTACAACACTACGTAATTTAAGAGTAGCACAATGGCATTTACTCAATTTAGGACTGCACATAATGGGACAATCAACATGAGAGTTAATATTCGAGTGCTGCGTATTGCTGCAATGATATGTGGCCATGATAAAATCCAAACTTTTCAGGCACGTGAAACTTGTCTTTTTTTGCATTGGATTACCCAAATTGCCTCACTCTTTTTTTTTGAAAATTTTTTTCTACTTTTTTTTTTAGAAATTCATGTTAATAACCTTAAAATATTTTTTTTCTCCCTGATTTAGTCTCAGGTTGGCTCTGGTTTGACTTACTGATCTTTGACCCAGTACCCCAAATGATTACCGGTCTGGATTTCAGAATCTTATTTAAAATGCATCAATGTTATCAGATATAGGAAGAATTTGCCCAATAACCTTCCCTATACTGATTTTAATGGCATTTTTAAAAATAATATAAATGACAAAATTCAGGATCTTTGATATCAACTTAATAAACCAAATATGTCCTTTCCCTGATTCAACAAACTTTTTGAAATTTTTATAATTCATATAATATTTTTTCATCATTTTCCCCATTTTCTATCTTTTTCTTATCACCTTCTAAAAAACTGATATTTTAGTAATTTTCTATCCTCCCAACTCTATCAGTCCAACCATATAATCTCTCTCATTTTATATACAATGATCTTTTCATAAAATTACAATAGGAGGAAAATAAATATAGGAAAAGAAATACTATTTTAACATCAAAATTCTCAATCATTCTTTATTTTTATTGCCTATAAAAATAAAGGTATTAACTATATTTGTGTAGCAAGTAACAAGATAACTCATTTTAATTGGAAATTACTTATTTAATTTTTTTTAATAACTGATTTGAAATTTAAGAATTTAAGTACTATTTTCATATCTTTTCCTTATATGTTTTGCTCTTAACTTAATTACTAATTATATTTTATATCATCAGATAGTTATAGTTATTGCCTAGACTATTAGGATAATCATGTTTACCAATCTCTACCTGTCAAAATATTTTGTGGTTTTCGTTGGCCAAAAAAACACAATTTGTGGTTTCGTTTAATAATTAGCCTTCCAAGAAGAAAGAACCATCGAAAACGATACTTCGCCTTGCCACTGAGTGCGTGGGAGGCATTGCTGCAATCTCACTCCACAGTATTAATTGGGAGATAAGTATATA
>JBAGKO010000014.1:1811241-1837561 GCA_037177275.1 Acacia concinna
TATTTTATTATTAAAAATAATCATTTAATAACTAATAAAACCGTAATAATTATATAAATTAATCGAGAGTTTAAAAATTATGTTTATTGTTATTATTTTTATTTTCATTATTATCTTTATACAATAGATAGTTAAGTTTAGTATCGCAATATATGTGGTTTAATTCTAACTAAAGATGCTATACACATATTTTGAAAAGATGACTTAATTAATAGAGGTATAGATACACAAATAAAAGGATAATTTTAATTTATAAAATTAAAAAATTAAAAAAAACGAGACCGAGATCATTTTGATATCACAAAGGGTGATCTCGGTCCTAGTCTCGGGCAGGATCAAGAAAAATGATCCTGTTCCCGACTAGGATAGGAAAATTCAATAAAATCCTGGGATCAAGCCAGGAATATAGAGACTAAGATTTTTTGAACACTCCTGAATACTCCTAAAGGCCTAAACAATTCTGACATGGATTCTCTCCTTAGCAAGGAGAGATCTTTGTCACTTAACCCTTCACTAAATAAAAATAGGGTGGGCCTCTCAACATACACCTCCATAGTACTTTAGCACCATGAGGCACTGCCAAGGAGGGGATCCCTCCTCAAACAATGTAATACGCTATCTCACAAATTGAACTTCTACGTCCACTCCGCTCATAATCATACTTTTGAGATAATCAATACAATATATATATATATAAATATATATGTAACGGGTTTTAGCACTGACTGGCCCTTCTAGCTTGAGATAATATAATTTCCCGACGCTGGTCAATTTTTATTTTTATTTTTTAAAAAAAGGCCGGTCAGAAATAAGTGTAACATAAGGACCAATAAAATAATTTAATATAATATATATTTTTCCTTCCGGGGGCAATTTGTGGGTATGGATAATTCTGCAACATTTTAATATTTTATACGTGCGGTTCTCAACCTGCGGCTTCATATTCGCTGAGTCTAACTCATGAAACACCGAACACCACTCTGAATTGAAATTTGGAAGTCATCTCACTCAGACTCCACGGTATCCATAGCTAAGGATGACGATGATAAAACAATAGATTAGATATAAAGAGGAAGAAAGATTTGGTTTTTCATACAATATAGGATCCAAGAATCCCACAAAGGAAAACCAAAATGGTTTTGCAGACTCAGCATGCACACCCTCTTTCGTTTGCCTCCGCTTGTAATCGCAACTTTCCACTCTACAATCATCTCCATTTCCACGTTCGTTTTCGTGCTTCCACTCCATTTTCTAAAGTGCGCATTTTCACAATCGAGCCTGAAAGGAGGAGGAATTGGAACAACCCCATTAGATGTTCTACTTCTTCTTCTACGCCTGTAACTACGACTCCGTTGCCGCCAGACCCAGATAAGGTTTTCTTCACTTAGTGCTATTTCTTCAGTAAATTGCAATTTTTGTCTTAGAACATTATGAAGTTCTCAATTTTGTCACTTCCAATAGTTTACCCTCTGTCATTCTGTTGACTTGTATGGACTCTATGCGTCCGTTATGGGGTGAAATAGTCATGCTTAGCGTCCAGAAACGTTGCAGAAAGTTCAAAAATTTATTGACTGCCTCTTTTGGCAAGGAGGAGATTCTATTCTATCGTTTTAAACAATTACAAATTCGTTCTACTGAAATAGGCTAGATAGTTAGTCTACAGGGACGAGGTAGACTTACTCTTTGGATGGCCAAATTGGGAATTTTATGATCTTTCAAAGATGAAAATTTACTCCTGTTTCTTTGAGAATTTGTGCTTGAAATGATTGAGAATGAAGTTAAAAAGTATGAGGAATGTGTTGAAGTGCAGCAACAGCAGCAGAATAAGGATCAGGATTTACAAACTCTTTTTAGAAGGTTTTGGAAAGTGGCAGCTCCTTATTGGTCTTCAGACGACAAAGTTCAAGCAAGGTTACAACTTGCTGGTGTTTTTGCTCTCACTTTGGCCACTACAGGAATCAGCGTAGGCTTTAATTTCCTTGGGAGGGACTTCTATAATGCACTTGCGAGTAAGTTATCATATATATGAATGCTTAAACGTTATCATATTCTTATCCTTTCACCAACCTCTTGAAAGCATATAATTTTAGCATTCCTGTCCTTATTTATTAGTTAATCATTGAGTATTAACAATTTGGTTCTTAAATTGTTAGACTCGTCTATATATAATATAAAATCTACATGACACTACACTATTCATAAGCTATAAATTATGAGGCTCATTTTAGACTCTGCAAAACTTGGGGCCCATAGGCTTTTTCAAAATAGTTAGCGGCTAAACAGGTTAATGGCTACACCTGCATGAGTTTGTTATTTTCATGTTCTAACTCTTGCACTTGATCTTTTTGAGGGACTAAGTCCAAAGGGCATATATAAATCCAGGAATCAAACTATAGTTTACTCTTTATTTTCTTGATCCAGTCTGAGGTGGCAAAAAGTAACTGAAATAGTTTAAGTTTATTATTACAAGACAAGGACCAGGAGCAATTCACGAGGCAACTACTTTACTACTTGGGTGGCTTTGCTACAGGAATCCCGGTGAGCATATAGCTGCGCTTTTTTAGGTATAGCTCTGCTAGACTTTGTTTCACTTCTTCCTACGATGATGAGCATTTTCTTCTCAAGGAGCTTGGAGCTAGGAAAAAAACATAAGATGAGAGAGAATTTGTCTGAAATAAAAAACATAGATGTAACTGTAATAGTGACTTTTATTGTTTATTTTTGTTTGTGGAATGTAGTAGTTACATTCAGCGATATTCTGGCCTTTGCCTGATGTGTGTAAGGAATTTAAATCATAATTACTTTTCTCTACCTTTATGGAAGGGGACTTTATATCAGCATTTGATTTTGGAATGAATAAATTATTAGCTTTCATACTACAGAAGTCAATTTTTTATCCCCTTTAAGAAAGAACAATGTAAAGGAACTGCATGAGCATAAGTTGATTGCAGTATGAAGCAATAAGGTTATCTTTTCTCAAGTTACTAAGCAGATTCTCTGTAATTAAATATGTACATCTAAGAATAAATTCAAGTCATAAAATGTAGTATAAAGCATGAGTAGTGTGGATGACATTCTTCTTTGTCTTAACTTTTCCATTATTATACGGTGTTTTTTAACCTTGTTCATCATTGTGTCATAGTTTTTTGTACTGAGAGACTATGCAAGAGAAACCCTTTCTTTGAGATGGAGGTCTTGGATGACAAGCTTTTACATGGAACGTTACCTTAAAGATCGGACATTCTATAAAATTCAGTCACAATCAATCATTGATAATCCAGACCAGCGAATTGTTGATGATCTAAGTTCCTTTACCGGGACAGCCATTGCCTTCTCTCTGACTCTCTTTAATGCTGCGGTAGACTTAATCTCATTCAGTAACATCTTGTATGGCATCTATCCTCCTCTCTTTGTTGTTCTTCTTGCATACTCCATTGGTGGAACTGCTATCAGTGTTTTCCTTGGAAAGGTAGGAGTCTTTTTTTCCTCTTCTTGCACTTGTTAGTTTAAAATTTAGGAGAAAAGCTCCACCTCCTCACTTCCTCCCCCAGCCCAATGAAACAACTAAAAATTTGGAACTTTGAAATATTGTTATTTTATTAATGGAAGATTGTTACACTGACAGGGACTGGTTGATTTAAACTTCTTGCAAGAGAAAAAAGAAGCAGATTTTCGTTATGGGTTAGTGCGAATTCGAGAAAATGCTGAATCCGTTGCTTTCTATGGTGGTGAAGATAGTGAAATGAAACTTCTTCTGCAGCGCTTCAAAAGTGCCTTTGAAAATCTAACCGTAAAATATTCTTCTCTTTCTTTATAATTTTGTACAAGATATCATAGACATTTTATTGAGTAAAACTTGCTTTGCTTTTTAGGCGATTATTACTTAGTGCTTTGTTTCTCCTTCATATACTGCTTGAATCAACACAAGTCATAAATGTAATTTTTCAGCATTTAGTGTGGCAAAAGGTATGCACATTTCTACTGTTTCTTATTTTCTGACTTATATTCGAACAAAGAACTTTCCTACTGTTTCCTACCAACCAAGAAGTTATCAGATTATATGTCAATTACATAGATCTGTTGACATGGACTCTAGTGTAACCTAGTTGAGCCTTTGATTGTCTGGAGTTTCTTTTCTGGTTGGACAAGCAGCTTTTTTTTTTCATGAGAATTATGTTAAGCTGAAATCCTAATCATTGGGAGTTGGATAATTTGAGATAGCCGGAATGCAAATATCAGGTTGCACTTCATCATATGCCACTAAATTATAGGGTTTGCTGCTTTCCAATAATTGATAGAATGGTTTCTATTGTAATTCTCTGTATACAGAATGCAGCCATTTAGCTGTGCCATTTTTCCGTGTCATTATCGAAAATGTTAACATTATCTTGTTATAAGCTAGGCAAATGCAGTTTAACATTTTAGCTATCAATACTTCAATAAATAACAATAAGTTAACCTTCCTTGGATTGCAGGAATTGTTGATAGCTTCTAGAAATCTGGAATTCTTCACCAATGGCTACCGCTATCTCATTCAAGTTCTTCCTGTTGCTGTTATTGCTCCCATGTATTTCTCAGGAAAAATTGAGTTTGGGGTCATTAATCAGTCAGTCTCCGCTTTTAATCATATCCTTAGTGACTTTTCCCTCATTGTGTACCAGTTTCAAGCCATAAGTGCATTTTCTGCTGTTATAAATCGGCTAGGTACTGCATTAGTGCATTATTTCCATTTATTTTTTCATAGTACAATTTGCTGTGTCAGTGGACCAAAAAAGGAGAAATCTAACATAAGTAAGGGAAAAAACAACTGCTCAAAAGCCTCTTACCCGCTAGAAGTTAGATTATTCCTGAAACTACTATAGCCAATGGTCTCCATTTTTATATCATTTGAGGGAAATATACCGTGGAAACAGTAACAAATAAATTGTGGATATTGCTAGGAGTCTGTCTTTTCACTGACGTGTGTATACCTTTTCCTTTCTATCTTGTGCAAATGCCTGAAATATTCATCTGTATATTCACTTGTAAATTTATTAACTTTTCCCTCTAGAATTGTTTCAGTGGTATGATTGATCAATCATGCTATATGCTGAACCTGGGAAATGAGAAGCTTGATTGTGTATGCAGGTGAATTTGATGATATTCTGGAAACTAGCAGCAGCTCCAAATCTCTCTCTGATAGACCAGACAAGATATGTATTTCCTACAAAAATATCGAGAGTTCCTCTGTTTTGGATTCCAATGGATCCACAGCTCCAGCAAAATTTGAAACATTACTGGAGATAGAAAATTTGACTCTGAAAACACCCAGCAAAGCTGTTCTTGTTAGAGATTTGTCATTGAGAATCAAAGGAAAGGATCATTTATTGGTAAGCAATTCGTTTAGAATCCCAAAATAATAATTTGGCATTACCATGTTGGCAAGGATGTTAAAATGAACTTGCAATTTAATTAACTTCACAGATAATGGGACCTAGTGGCAGTGGTAAAACTTCTTTGTTAAGAGCTCTGGCTGGTCTATGGGATACTGGAACTGGAAAAATCACATACTATGTGAACGATGAGGAAGACCTGCAGCAGCCTATTTCCTTGGATACAAATACTCCCACAGTAAATAAAGATGATGATGCATACAAAGAAAATGGAAAATCCTTGAACAGAATTTCTGGAGCTTTTTTTCTTCCTCAAAGGCCATATATGGTTTTGGGTTCTCTTCGTCAACAATTACTCTATCCAACATGGGCTGATGGTGCTATCCTGGCATCAGAGAATACTAAAGCAAGAAGTATGCTATATCTAATCTCTTTTGCTGCACCATCTCAAATTTTTAGCATTTTGTCCTACTTTTGCCGCTTTTTTTCTTATTCTAGTGAATATCTGTTTCCTGTTTTCTTTGTTCTGTCTAATTTCCATTTGATCTACTCCATGATCTGAGTTTTTTACTTCTGATTTTTGTAAAAGTTCAATTGTCATCATATGATTAGGAATTACTGAGTGAATATATTTTTCACTTGTTCTGCAGCTATATTGCCTTTCTTGATGAAATCGCCAAACTCAGATAACAGGAATAAAAAGCCTGAAATGCCAACAACAGATGAGCTTATAAAGGTCTTAGAGGATGTCCGTCTAGGTTATATATTGGCTCGGTTTAGCTTGGATTCAATGCAAGAATGGTCTAGTGTTCTCTCTCTAGGAGAGCAGCAACGCCTGGCTTTTGCCCGTCTTCTGCTTTCAACGCCAAAATTGGTTCTGTTGGATGAATCTACAAGTGCACTTGATGAAGCCAATGAGGTATATTCATCAATTCCTAGTTTAGCTTATGCTCAACTTGTTTTCGGGGGGTCTGAAACACACACACACAAGTTCATATACATAATGAAGGTTATGCTCTTCAATTATGGGCTATAATTCTTCAAGCAAGGATTTATTATGTTCACATAACATAAGCATTCAACTATTGAATACTTGTCTAGACGATTCCTCCAATTCTTGTGTGCATATATCCTAGTGCCTTTGATAAAATGAGCAAAGCCAAAACCATCAAGTACTGGAATACCATTATTTTCTATAAGGATCAAATGAAAGCACACAGTTTTTAATATAACACACGAACTCACTCATAAACACAAACCTGAGTCCAACTTCTGCCATGCTATCTACTGGTCATGGATTCAAATCCTGGAAACAACCTCTCAGCTTGTGGGAATAAGACTATGACATCTGACCTTCTCCAAACTCTGCTTGGTGGGAGCCTTTTTATAAGGTTTTGTCTGGATACTACCTAACCTCATCCCATTATAACCATTTAGCTCTGGGTGGCTATACTCTAGTAATTATTATTCATAAGTTTTATCCATAGTAGTTTATTTCCGTTCAAGATCAGGACTCCATAGTAGTTTATTTCCTCAAATCAGTTTTGCATCCCATTCATGTATATGCTATTATATCGAACAGCAAAGAAAGGTCAAATGGCATTTGATTTAGGTCCTTGTGAACTGCTCAGCAAAATTGCATGGTTCTTAAAATTTGGTGCATTCAACAAATCATATTTGCAATACCTGCTACTTCTGTCCAGACCTTCTTCTGGGACCTAAAGAAGCTTGGCTTGCATTACAATGTGCAATGAGTTAATCTTTATTTTAAGTTCATTTTGTTGTGTTATGGCTTGCAGGCTCATCTGTACCAGAAGATCAGTGCAGCAGGTGTAACATATATCAGTATTGGCCATAGGCAAACCTTGTGCGAGTATCACAACAGGATTTTACGCATATCCCCACTTGATTCTAACAGTGACAGGGTCAATTGGTCTGTTGAGTCCACTAGAGACAAGACTTCGGATTTTCCAAAACTAAAAATGTAGGTGGCTGCAAATCTTATTTGGTTATGCTCATTATAATCTTTTTTGTTTATTAATATATCTTCCACAGGGTTGTAAATCTGTAATCTTTGTCTTTCCTGCGATAGCTGCTGTATATTCAAGTTTCTTATTCAGATTGATAGGTTAATATTTTTAAGGAATTCTGAGTGCGTTAATGTCAGGGTAGCACTGAGGAGAAATTTCTTCTTGAAAGCTGAAAAACCAGTTTTCTTTTTAGAAAATTATGGTTACTGGCTCATATTAATGACAGCTAAAGATCTTTACCCCAAAAAAAGAAAAAAATCTGTAGGATAATAGAAACAAGTTATTGTTGATTCTTCATTAAGTTGCCATTCAGACACCTGGAAGTCACAACTAGAATTTCTCCTCCGAAAAAAAAAAGTTACCAGTAATGCTTCCTATCTTTCTGATGTCATAAGGATGTCTTGAGTCTATTGCTTTTTTGGCTGAAAATTGAAAAATACCTTTATATTATAACATTTGCAAGGCAAGATTAAATTTTAAACATCAGAGGAAGCTTTGAGAGATACTAGTTATAAGTTTACTCTATGATCATTGAGAGAAATGTAAGCTCATTACCTGCCATTAATTTAGGTTAGGGATCTTAAGCGTTTAATCTCACGTGTCCTTGCAGCTTTGAAGAAATAGATCGGTTGTTTTGTTAGAGTTTTTTATTTTTTATTTTTTTTTTGGTAAAAGAAAATAAAGGGGCAAGCACTATTGACTTGAGATTACCAGTGGGATCAATCTTGCATCATCTTATTTAGAAGGGAGTTTTTATGTCACTATACCTCAAAGCCTTTAACAGAGTTTATGAATTATAATTAAAGAGATTATCATCGTGCGTACTGTAATTTTATTTTTTCCCCCTTATTATTTATCACAAATGTTCTTGTGGTGAAACATTTTGTTGCCCTTTTTATATTAAAAAAAAATTGTAAACGGGTGAAGGCTTACACTTCACATCCATGTTGGTCATAATAACCTAAACGATGGCAGTGGTTATACTACTTGGAAATTTTGATAATCTATAGTGCAATCGATATATATATATATTGGATATTTTCCTCATAAACTGAAAAATAAACCATGTAGTCTTTAAATATATATATATATATATAGTTTCCAAATGTTGAATATGCATTTAATTTTGAGTATACTGTAAGAGGAAAAAGACAAAGGTACAGAGAGAAACAACCTAGAAGACAGTAAAGTACAAATATATCTGTTCTTCCAATCTTAGTAAGGCTGACTGTATTACAGGTAGCAGAGCAGCCAAGGATAAGTTTCACTATGCATACAAGAAGCTGTCCCTTCTGAATGTGAAAATAGCAACCATAATTTCAGTTGTCAATTCAATAACCAATATCATTTTGGCTCCATATTGCTTCAAATCGAATCTCGGTGCCATTATCAAGTTTGCTGTTGACATGTTTCACAATTTTGGAAATAAATATTTTTGAAATGAGAAAGAGAATAACGCAAGCAATTAAAGCTTAAATCATACACAAACACACTATCATGTTTAATTATTGAACTACTTAAATTTCATCAACTCTTAAATAAAATTGCTTTAAATTATCCCATATAACACAGAATAAAGTCAATACAATAATAAATAAATAGAAAAATTGTACACTTAGATAAAAAATTTCTCTACCTTTTAAATAGGACAAAAAAAATTGTTCTATCTTCCTTACAAGTAGGACGAGAGGGGTAAACACCTTACAAATTTCTTAAGGCGACTCATGATTCTCGGGGAGGGGAGAAAAAGTTAGCAGAGGGAAAATTCTTTTTAATTGGGTTTTAAAAGATGAGAAAAATATAGCTAAATTTTGTTTAACTGAATTTTCTTTATCTTTCATTTTACATCTTCTCTTTATTAAAAATTTATAATCCCACTTCTCCAATTTTTTTAAACCTAACCTACAGAAATTTTCCCTCCCATCCTTCCCCTCTAAATCTCTCGTATTAAAGAGAATCCATCTAAGCAATAACATGTAATTTAAAATGCAGTTTTGCAGAGTCAACACTATCATGTTCAATTATTGGGAGTGTGCGTGCGTGTGTGCGTGCCTGCTTGTGTGTGTGTGTGGGTGAGAGTGAGTGAGCGAGCGAGCGAGGGAGGGAGGGAGGGAGGGAGTCTGATACAACTGGAAAAATCACAAGGCAAAGTGGCCTGCGTGCAAACTAGTAATGAGCAACAAGCTGATACAACTGGAAAAATCACAAGGCAAAGTGGCCTGTGTGCAAACTAGTAATGAGCAACAAGATCCTAAGAACTCAAGATATATCATTTCATTTTTCCTTGTGCTCAAAAACAAAAGGCATTAAACAGCACAATCAAATACATTGTTCTCACAACATTATATCTAGGGCTCGGTACATTCTCTCTCAGGCCAACAAAATAGCCACTCAGAAAAAGATGATACTTTCAGCTGAAGGAGGAATTTTTTTCTCACCTTCACCACCGTCAATTTAAGACTCAAGCTGTTAGACTCAAAACTCTGTTTCATGCTTCAGATAAAAGTCCCCTTCAGTTAACAAAACAACTATTCCCACTCAGTAACTGTACAGAGTGACCGAGGACAACCGGATTAACGTCCTACAGGTAGGTAAGCAGCAGCAGCAGCCAACAACCAGACAACTACAAACTCCCGTCAACGTATCTACTGTTGGTACGCACGCCATTTAAGGCACCGTTGGAAGATTTGAACATGTTTCCATTGTGAATAGTTGTTTTTGCCTTTGGTAAGTGCCCATTACATACCCCATTAGTTAACCTATTGGCATGGCCATTCGGTGGCAGAACTGCCCTCCTCGTTTCACACGCTGCAGAGATTAATCCTGTTGAAATGATGAAGCATTTAGTAATATGCACAATGAAGTGCCACATGAGTGGACATAAAGAAATCCAAATATGTTGAATCACTCGTGATCTTCTTCATGCTAGGTCTTTTAAGCTATTGCATCAGTATAATTCAAGAAACGATTCCAAGGGCAAGATGAACCACTGGTAAACAAACAAAAGCATACCATATGTGCTTCCAAAACATATAATGTGGAACAAAACCATCATTATTGCCACAAGAGTTCTAAACCAATCAAAAGGACAATGACAATTATATCTTCAATAGTATGATCATCAGAAATGATTCTACAAACATAAACTTGACTTGATTACAGGTGTATTTCACAATGGTATGATAAATATCAGTGTAAGAATATGGATAGCAAAAGATATATAATGAGTACGAAGGAATTACCTAGAAATGGTGGAGAAGCTTTCCCTGGTCTAGACTTGAACTCAGGGTGAAACTGTACACCAATGAAGTAAGGATGACTGGGCAGTTCCACTATCTGCACTTGTATAATCCACATAAATAAGTACTCCGTACTATGGTTGTAAGGGATTAATTTTTGAGATAATCTCAGGACATGTTATTAGTGCTTCAAGTTAAAATATACCTCCATGCGCTTCCCTGTTTCGTCTTTTCCAACAAAAGATAGACCAGCACTCTCTAGCCGTGATATCATGTCTGGATTAACCTGCAGTGTAACAACTATGTTAGCTGAATTATTTCTTCTTTGTATATGTTGTACGTGTTAGTATTTTCTTCATGCAGACTTGTTTTACCTCATATCTGTGACGATGCCGCTCATCGATATAGCTTACATTACCATACCTATGAAAAAAAAACAACCCATGGTATATAGTGTCAAACATGGATGTCAATTCTGATAATTGAGGACAACCAGCAAACTAACTTTAACTACATCTCTTGTGTATGTGTAATGAAGAATTACTTTTGTGTTTTTTTTCCCAAGAAAAACTAATCCCAAGTTTGAGAGCACATCTACAAGTGCTGTAACCCAATAGGAGATACAATGTATGATCACATGAAGATAAGCTTGAGTTCAGTTCTTTAGTTCTTACAACTTCACAGATTTGCTGTTGGCAACTTGGAAGTAAGTCCTCCTTGAACCAAGACGCATGGTTCCTCCCATATGAGTCTTTGAACCCTGCCAATAGAAAACAAAATCCAACTTACAAAATGCTAATAAGGCTATTACAAACTCAGGTATGTGGGACAATATGTACCTCTGGCATAAATATGACACAGGGGCTCTTGGTTTCAGGATCAAACTCTGTACTAGTAGCATCATGTACACCCAAAACTGATTGTGCAAATTCAATGACAGCAAGTTGCATCCCTAAGCAAATACCAAGAAATGGTACATTGTTTTCTCGAGCATACTTAGTAGCAAGAATTTTCCCTCGCACTCCTCTATCACCAAAACCTCCTGGAACTAGAATACCATTAGCACCCTGCAATGTAATATGACATTCAGCTCACACTGAAAAAGATAATCTCACATTTAAATAGATTTTAACATATATACATTATTAATGCTTAAAAGAAAAAAAATGGAACTGTAGATATGCAATCAACTTGGAAATCCTAATAGTCAGATGATGACCTTCAAGAGATCCCAAGCAGCTTTATGTGCATCTGGAGTCTGCAAGCAGTAAACTAATCATTAGAGTTCTGGTATGAAGTAAAACAAATGATTAATTACAATATGTGGACATGAAGGTCAGCAATCACCTCTTCAGCAGCGACATCTTCAAGATCACCAGCTGGAACCCAGTCCACAACAAGTTTCCGATTATGGGCAACAGAAGCATGCAAAAGTGCCTGTACAGAAAAGCCATGCACATTAGGGGTTACAGTATGTAGAAGTTCATAGTTGGAACACCAATAGGCAATACTTTAGGCCATATAATTCATGATTGAACAACATTTTTGGGAATGGAAGCACCAAGAATGCAAGTTGCAGAGGTTTGTAATTAGCAGTACTACCACCGACAGGCATGGCGACCAAGGATATAATAATGTACCTTCAAAACAGAAAGATATGCATCTGAAAGCCCAGTATATTTTCCCACCATTGCAATTCTAACCTGAAAGAATATCATAGAAGTGAGTTCAATAATAGGGAATAGAGAGAAAATATATGCAAGTGGTCTGTTCATGGCTGTAAGACCTACAGATTCGTGCAATTTGGCAAAAACTTTAGTTTTAGTGGTCCACTCCAGCATGTTAGGCTCTGTGCCAACACTGCAAACAGTAGGCACGTTGTTAGGATGACAAAATATTAAAGCTAACTGCTGTAACATATATTACTTAACATTGTCAGAGAATTGTTCCTGTATATAAGAAACTCAAGGGGGGTATTTATAAACAGAAAACAGAATTGAGTTATCAAACCAACCCTAGAAGATTTAATGCTTTCAAGATTGCTTCATGCCCCTTCTGATCCTATATATTAGGAAGATCAATAAAAAAAGCAGGTTTGCATGAGTTAAATCACTCAATGAAAGAAAATGAACAGGAAAAGCATGTCAAATCCAGGTAGACAACAACAAACAGTTTCACCAATGCCATTGGAGTACTTACTTTCAATAGCAAAGGAATATGCCAAATATTTGGAACATCATGGAGAGTAACTATATTTGACAACTGCAAACACAAGAAGATTGATTAGGGAAGATGAATAAGGCCATGATGAAAAAACAGAAAGTCAATATTTGTCATTACAGGCACATGGCAGAATTGAGAAAGTTTTGCCTTGACATTGTCCTCAAGCTTCTGTTATGGGAAATAAAATATAGAGTAGTCAGACCGTTGTTGGACCAGAACCAGTTGCAAACTCAACGAAATTAATAAAAATAAAAATTAAGGGGCACACCTTTGAACTACGGCAAGCTAGAATATTAGGGGTCAATCCTAATCCCCTAAGTTGACGGACACTGTGCTGAGTCGGCTTTGTTTTCTGCATAGTAAAGCTTGCAATAAGTAAAAAATATAAACTGACAAACTAAACCACACAGAAGATGCAAATGTTGAGTATACTATACTTTTAGTGAATAGATAAATCAACGTAAATGAATTTTTTCATCAAGTAGACTTATTTTCTTAAAAATCCCATTTATTTCTGACAAGCCTATATAATGTTGCCTCAACCATACTGATTATGCAGTATACCTGTTCACCAACAACACTGAGAACAGGCACCAAGCTGACATGAACCAAACAAAAGTTGCCAGGTCCTGTATGAACAACAGAATAAGAGAAACTTCTTAACTGAAGAACATCCAACAGAAAATAAATAATTAGCCTACAGGGTCTGGAGCATCAGACACTACCTACACGATACGAAAATTGGCCAAGTGCCTCAATAAAAGGCATGGATTCAATGTCACCTACATCATAAAGGGTTAAAAATATGATTAAAATAGTTAGAGATTTCAAATAACCTAACAAATTAATAATCAATAATTAGTAAAATATCTGCATTCACCTGACTCATAATATTGTTAGATAATAAAATATGAAAATTTCTAATGGAATTATAACTGTTGGAAAAAATTAAATAATGCTTACTTAATCAATATTTAGTTTTGAATTCCAATTTACCTATAGTTCCACCTAACTCAATGACGCAGACATCAGCTGGTCCTTCTTTTCCATCAACTGGTATGTTTGCTACACGCTCTATCCACTCTTGGATTGCATCTGTTATGTGAGGAACAACCTACAAATTCACCAAAGGTAAATGAAAACCAAGAATTCATCAAGTATACAGAGTGTCTTCACAAATAAAATATCACTGAGATCGACAAACCTGGACGGTCTTTCCAAGATAATCACCTCTTCTCTCCTTTTCGAGAACAGACTATGGTAAAAGCAAAATAAAATATTATAAGAGAGAACAGGTATGGTTAGTTAGAAAATCAGCATATACAAACCAGATAGACAGTTCAGCTACCTGGTAAATTTTTCCGGTTGTAATATTATTGTCACGGGTGAGCTTAATGTCCAAGAAACGCTCATAATTGCCAAGATCAAGGTCAACCTTCATAACCCAAAACAAAAAAAAAAAAGGAAAATCAGAATTTAAACTAACAAAAGAAAATAATGTAGATACCTCTGCTTGAATTTGGCTAACTTTCAAGTCAGATGAAAATATGGATATTAGTACCATTCAAAACTCAAAAGCAGTGGTTACAATCTCAAACTTGCATTTTAATCTTGCAGATGAAATAGCAATTTTTATCAAATGGTTTTTGTTTACCTCGCCGCCATCATCTAAGACAAACACCTCCCCATGCTCAAAAGGAGACATTGTTCCAGCATCAGTGTTTAGGTAGGGATCTGCGGGCAATAGATAAGCATAAATCTAATAAAACAACTACTAATAAATTACCATCAAAGAGTAGTTTCAAGAGGAAGACTATGATTCAATTAAATATGCAAGGGGAAAAAACACAGCCTAAAATTAAATGACTACCCTTTTGTTCAACAACAAAATTAACTCTTTTAACTGAAACCAGGCAATCTATTATGTCAGCCATTCTACATGATGATAATTTTTATTAAATAACTGAAGTGACATAGATATGGGGAAAATGCATTCTTCCTGCTATTTCTGTGATCTTCTCCGATTATATCCTTTTGCTTTTAATTTTTATACCTTAGGAAACATCATTGAGTAATAAAAAAGAAAGATACTGAGATTTCAGTTTAAAAAAGGGAAAAAAGAAAAAAGAAAAATAACACACATGTGTGTTATGTTTCTTCTTCCTTTCCTTTGTCTTCCAGATTTATAAACCACCTTGATTTATTTTTTTCCCTTCACAAATAATAAGTACTAATATATGCTGTCAGATTTCAATAGCAAGAAGAAGAAGAAGAAGAAGACCTGTTTTAATTGAGATATACCAATATAAAAACTCAAAATAAAGTCAACTAGGATCCCCCATATTTTTACAATAGCTTTCTCCAGCTAAAACCCTCTTGCTTCGCTTTTATTTACCTTCACAGGCACCAAGAACCAAAAAAAAAAAAAAATAGTTGAGACATGAGAGTTCAAAGAAAAAGAGAAAGTACCAATCTTAATAGAAGTAACTCGAAGACCACAGGCCTTAAGAAGGACTCCAATACTGCTAGCAGTAACTCCTTTCCCAAGTCCACTAACAACACCACCTGTCACCAACACGTACTTCATTCTTCTACAAACTAGCTTCTTCTCGAGTCCTGGTCAAAATGCACAGAGCCAGAAGGAACCCCAGACATCAAAAATATGAAAAAACACAGACAAAACAAGCTTAACTGACAGAAGGACACAAATCTTAGCAGTACCTACTCTAGTACTTACACTATGTGACACACACTAACCTCGGCTCTGAAAAAACTAAGGAATGATGACAACAATACAACAAAAAAATGTCTAGTGACGATATCTGGCATGAAAAAGAAGTGAGGATGTGGATAAGAGGAGGAGGAAGGACAGGTGGATGAAATGACCCTGACTATACATAGATATCATAACGAGAGAGAAAAAAAAGAAAGAAAATTCAAAATAATAAAACGAAAAAGAATGAGGATTTTTCGTGAGACTATAAAAAAGAGGAGAGAATAATGAGGAAAAACCTTGTTCACAATGACGGGGTTTACAAGGTTCGTCTGTCACTGCTTTTTTCTGCAATCTCGCTTTATCTCTATATCTATCCCCCTCTTCTTTTATATCTGTGTGTGTGTGTGTGTAAACCTCGAGGTTTTTTTCTCTGTACAGCAGCCCCCCAAAAACAAATAGAGAAGAAATATGACTTTGTTGGGTTAAAGGGTGGCTCAATCAAGCAACGAATGGATAATATTGAGGGAATTAGGTGATATATATAAGAGAAAAACCAGAAATTTTCTGATAAAGAAGAAGCTGTTTTGGCCCTATGAACCCGAAATGCCACCCTAAAGGCTGTGCTCTCCCTCGTTCTTAGTTTCAGGCGGCGGTGAACAAGGCAAGCTCCTTTCTTCAGCTTCTACAATTTTTATGTTTTCCTCCAACCACCCCCTTCGACAAAAGGAAGCAAAACCCCATCAACAAATTGATTAACAATTAATTAATTATCAAATAAAAATAATATTCGCAATATTTAATTTCTCTTGACTCTTTCTAGGGTTATGGCCTCATGGGTCTTTCTTTTAGGCCTGGAGATAAAAGTAGCAAGTAAATTTTTTTTCTCCTTTTTTAACCCACCACGCATATTTCTATTATTTTTGCATTAAACGTAGCAGTACTATTAAAATTCTTGCTAAAATATATTACGGAGTAGTTATTGTTAAATGAAAACTCAGAGCAATCTTTATATGAAAGCTTTTTTTTAATTATTTAAAGGCTAAATTATACAAAACTAACATAAATCTTGAGTCAGTTGTTCAAAGATTAAATTTCACCCATGAAATTTTATTTTGTATTATTAAGGCATGCCGTTGGCTGCTATCTCTAATCAGTTGCAATTTAAATTTAACTTCTATAAATTTTTATTTATAATATTAAACATCAAGTATTTACTTTTATCATTTTAATAAATTTAATAAGATTTTTACTATCATTTGTCAGTTATAATAGCTTTTTTGTATGGCAAAAATCAGAAGTATATAATATTGAAAAATATAAAAATAAATGTTGGACATGTGATTCAAGAAAAAAATATGCATTACTAATAAAGAATTAATGAGGATAAATGCTATCATCTAAAACAAATGTAATACTCAATTATCCCAAGAAAATAAGTAATCATTATACAAATGATGATATTTTTATTTTTATATTTTCTAGATTATCATTCTTCTAGTTTTCCATAAAAATCTATTTTAATTGACAAGTCATAGTAAAAATCTTAATAAATTTATTAAAATGATAAAAGTAACAATAATGGATTTATTATGATAAATTAAAATTTTAAGAGAGTTAATTTAAAATTTAAAATATCACGGGAGTTATATATAACTCATAAAAGTTCAAAGGTTATCTATAACAATTTAAAATTCATGTGAGTTTTATGAAATTAGTAATATGGAGAGTATCATGTAGCCATTGGATTCTCTCCCTAGCCTTTCCGTTTCCATCCTTGGCCCTACAACGGTATAGTTTTGGGGTAAAAATAAGGGAGAGTTATTCCTTTAAAAAAAGGGGCAAAGGGGTAAAATTGCCCTCAAACTATTGCCCTAGGGGCAATATTACCTTGAAAGTTTCACCTGTGGCAATTTTGCCCCGAAGTTTCTAAAGTAGGGCAATTATGCCCATGCCATTAGTTGACCATTAGTTTAACCAAATATGTTGAGTTGGCGGTCCACAGATCATCCGCTGTATTTTTAATTAAAGTGAAAATTTGTACTGGAACTTTTAAAAAGATAAATTAGATGAAACTTATAAGACAAATTTTCAGCTTTACAAAAAATAAACTGGATGACATGTAGACTGTCAGTTCAACATATTTGGTCAACTAAAAGCTAAAATTAACATATTTAAAACTCTCAAGTCAAATTTTCACTTTAGCAAAAATACAGCGGATGATCTGTGGACTACCAGCTCAACATATTTTATCAACTAATAATCAACTAACGGCAGGGGCAAAATTGTCCCACTTTGAAAACTTCCGGGGCAAAATTGTCCGAAGTGAAATTTCTAAGACAAAATTACCCCTAGAGCAATAGTTCGAGAGCAAAATTGACCCTTCGCCAAAAAAAAAAACACACACACACACTTAGTGCTCTAAAGTACTATTAAAGTAGCACTCAGTATTATAAAATAATTTTTTTTATATTAAGTACAATAAAATATTTTTTTAGTTGTAACTAACACTCTAAATTTAAGATATTATAAAACATAATGTAATATAAAATATTATTCAATAGCACCTAATATTTAGCAAGCTGCACTATGAAGTATTTTTTTATTGACACGTAATATGTATAAATGAAAAACTTAATTTAAAAACATAAAGTTATTAAAAAAACATTTTTAGGTTAAGTTTGCTAGAGTACTATTAAAAAAGTATTTTATGTCATAAATGGCAAAAAAATATTTTATAATACTAGATTCTACACAAAAAATTATTTGAGGATACACAAAAAATTATTTCATGATACACAATACCACACGCTAAATGTATTTTTTTTATATAAAAAAAGCAATAACCGCTCTCTTATTTTGACCCTCAAATTGCACCGTTTTCATATCAAAGAGGGGACAGGAACGGGAAGGAAAGGGAGAGAAGTCGGGTTCGCACCACGTATTGTGGCTTGTGTCATTTTTTAATGTTTTATGTCAATTTCCATTGAAAAGTTAGTTAACGGCAGAGGGTCGGCCATATTTAAAAAAATATTAACTTTTTTCACTCAACTCAAGTAATAGATAAATTTCAACATTTGAATCAAGAACATGCATAATACTAAGCGATCTCATTAAATTACATGAACTAACAATTTTATTATTAATTTTTTAAAAATTCTCTTTTCTTTGTTCATATAAATATTAAATAGTAGTAAAATTAAAAGTTTATTATGTTTCAAATAGTATTAACTTTAATGTTTTTAGTCATTTTTTATAAAATATATTGGAAGTGTTTATTTATAATATTTATAAATCGCATCATTAAATTTGTTATATCTACGTTCAATTTCACTCTTTGCAATTTTCTACTTTAGAGTGGAATCAAGAATGTACACCTCTTTTCCTTTTTATACAGTTCAATTTGGTATTGTTAATTGTTATCAAAGTCATGAGATGACTTTCAAAATTTACTAGTTTTACATTTCTAACTTGTAAAATTAAGTTAGCTCCTATTTAAACTTTTCTTACTATATAAAATTGTGTTAACTTACTTTTAAACTAGTAATATTTGTTTATTTTAGTTATATTGAATGACTTCATATATTAATTTCATATAAATTTATTTATTAGATATAATAAATTATAAATGTTGATGAGTTTAATTTCAATTATTCATAAATTGAATTATTGTCATTTTTTATATTTTTAATATTTATTTGATATATATATATTCCAAAAAAAATTAATTTTTTAATAAAAGTACACTCAACTCAAGTTTTGTTGAGTGAAAAATATTAACTTTTTTCACTCAACTCAAGTAATAGACAAATTTCAACATTTGAATCAAGAACATGCATAATACTAAGCGATCTCATTAAATTACATGAAATAACAATTTTATTATTAATTTATTAATTTGTTAAGAATTCTCTTCTCTCTGTTCATAGTAATATTAAATAGAAGTAAAATTAAAATTTTATTATGTTTCACATAGTATTAACGTTAATGTTTTTATTCATTTTTATAAAATATATTGGAAGGATTTTATATTCATATAATCCTATTTATAAAATAAACAGAATTTTTTATTTATAATATTTATAAATTACATCATTAAATTTGTCACATCTATGTACAGTTTCACTCTTCTCAATTTTCTACCTTAGGGGTGGAATCCAGAATGTACACCTCTTTTCCTTTTTATAAAATTCAATTTAGTATTTTTCATTGTTATCAAAGTCGCAAGGTGACTTTCAAAGCTTACTAGTTTTACATTTCCAACTTGTAGAATTAAGTCAGTTCCTACTTAAACTCTTGTTATCTTACAAAATTATATTAACTCACTTTTAAATTTGTAATATTTGTTTATTTTAGTTATATTCAATAATTTTATATATAAAATTCATAGAAATTTATTTATTGGATATGATAAATTATAAATTTTGATGAATTTAATTTCAATTATTCATATTTAAATTAAATTATTGTCATTTTTATATTTTTAATATTTTTTTATACATATATTTAAATTGTTATTTTTTATTATTTTAATAAAAGTACACTCTTATAAATTTACAATTCAGGTTCACGATCTGAATTCATATTCTTATCATATGTTTACTTAAATTTGCAAGTTTAACAATATTAGATAAGCGTTGTCTAAACATTAAAGGCACTTCTACGTATTTTACCCCAAATTATTCCATTCCCTCTCCTAGTCATTTTCTCATAGATTCTCTTTCATTCTGTCTGATTGCTATTTCTTTCTCTTTCTTGTTCCCTTATAAATAATATAACGGCTTACTTGAAAATGTTCATTTATTATATATTTACTATTTAAAACTAATTTCAACGTATTTTTGTGACCACACCAAAATGATATTTAAAAGTGACTAGAAGAAATATTAAATAAGGGTGAAACAATCAACAAGTTATTTGACTGATATGGTAAGTGGTCTCACCATTCAATAAGAATGTAAGTTTGAATCTCTAAGCCTCGAGAGGAATGCCCTTGATCAAATGAAAAAGGGTAAAGTTAAATAAATGTTGAATTTTTAAAAAAGGGAATACCCTTGATCAAATTTTAAGGTTCAAGCTTCTTCTTCTTCTTTTTAATTTCTTCCTTCAAGCATATTGGAAATGACCTATGAAGTATAAACAGAACCAGCAGTGCATGCTATGAATTTATTTTAAATCGGAATGATTGAAATTTCTAATAAAAAATTATGTATACTTAAAGTATGTTACTCATCAATAATAATTAATAACTATATATATAATTCATAACCATACAGACCTGTGAAAAAATCATTATTGAGTATATCATGTACTATTATAAACCGCACCAGCTTTTTCAATATTCATGAGGAATCAGTATCAGATTTTGTGAGATCTGCCCAGCATGAGGGAAGAATCTATCTGGGATTATATATATTTCATCCATAAAAGCCCTTTCAATCAACTGAGAGAATCAAATAAGATAGCGTAAATAAATAAAGGAAAAGGGGGGAAAAGTGTGTTTATATATATATGTTCCATAACATAACTGTTTCCCTCTGATTTTTTGTTGTTGTTGTCACTTTCAAATCTTCAATATACTCTATCTTGAATTAATAACCCTATATATACTTAATTGATTCAATTTGTTTTTTATAACCCTCCAGATCAAGACTTTGTGACTAGGATGCTTCTTCTTATGAGTCTTTTTGAACAAGGTGAATTCAAACTCACTTTGCCCATTTTGTGATCTTGTGGGTTTGCCACGCTAGACCAAATACTTTTGGAGTATTTGATTTTTGTTTATATACATAACTATATGGTTTGGTGTGAACGAAATTGGATTAGTTTATATTCGACCATTGTAAATTAAAAGTGTCCGTACGCGTGTGCATCTTTCTCATACGACATCTGATATTAATTTGATGCTAGCCAATGTTTTTGAACTCAAATGCTCATAGCCTTTTCCATATATATATATATATATTTAATTTGGCCATCTTATCATTGTATAAAAAGAATCCACGTACTGATCCATTTTCTAGCAGAAACGAGAACATCGATCAAGTCCAAACATGGCATTTCAACGCGCTATTAATGAATTTTAATATAAAATTGATAGATTATTCATAAGTCACTCAATACACAAAATATAAAATTTATTTTGAATTTCAAAATTTAGGAGTTACAACTAGGTAGTGTAATTCGATCATTTTGCACCTTGCATAGAAAATGTGTTTAGTAAAATTTTTAAATATTTTTTATTGCAAGATTCTTGAGATTCTATGGCTATGTCGTGCATGCTTAATTAAAAAAAAAAAATTCTTACCTTTTTACTTTGTCAAGAGAGATGCTCACATTTGATTGGGCCTAAAAAGTTATTTCTAATAGAAGGATACTTATATGTAAGAATATTTTTTTAAAAAAATGTTTTATATATGTAAATGGTACTTTTTTTTTCCCACACCTATAGGAGTAACTTTGCCAAAGGTTCACATTTTCCCTTAAAAGATTAGTTTTATTTTGAGTGTTATGAAATGTGAAAATGACTGAAAATAGGAAGAAAAATATTTGTTGTCTAGGTAATGATATTCTCATATCCGCCCTGGAGGATCATCGGGTACTAAATATAGATATCTCTTTAGGCATTCAAACATGAGTTTGCAACATATCCCTCATGGAGTATGTTTTAATGGCTTCTTTTTTATAATTATTTAGGTGATTAATTAATTTGTTAAATGACACAAGGAAAAAAGAAGAAACTATTGGTCCGGCTTCGAAACGAGAAGCTGGGCATACTTTATGGGTCATTAAACAGACGACAGTTTTCCTGAGATTACGTTGATTTTATTGAATATTTTATGTTATCCCTCACGAGTTATGATCAAGGAACATTGAATCTACAAATCTAATTATCATTTGCCCCTCAAATATGATAATATTACTATGAAGATAGATTTGATTTCACATGCTTCGTTATATATTTTTATTCAATATTTTGGTGGTTAGAAATTTGGAGGCATCGCTGGTCAAAAAAAAAAAACGAAAATAGAAAAAAGAAATTTGGAGGCATCAAAATCAAAGTGGTATTAAAAACACAAAATGGTTCCCGTAGAGGCATAGAGAGATACGAGTATATGGTAAAATTAAAATAAGCACTCAAGGCGCTTTATAGAAAAATTCTTTAGTCCCTAATGTAGCTGATAGTAGTATTCTTTTTCTCTCTTTCAAAACCTTATTAATAAAGTTAAAATAAAGAAATCTTATCAATTTAAAACAAATTTAATGATTTGTTAATGTCTATTTGTCAATTTTATCTCTGTTATGAATATTTAAATTAAATGTGACTAATTGTGTCCCCCCCACCCCAACCCTCATTTAAAGGAGGGAAGTTGAAAAATATTATCTTGAGTCCTTTTAAACCTTTTGGATCTCTTGGTTTGACGCTTTTTCTATATCATATTACTAAATATTTAAACAACCCACTAATCCATATCCAAGTTTTGTAATGAGGATATCTTTCTTAAGGAGCTTTTTGAATAAGGTGGAATTTAAAATAAGTTTGCTCCTTAATTTATTTTTGTGTAAATACTTTTGGATAACATATTTAACGAGTTAACCTTCATTCATTGATTTTTGTGAATATGCGTTCAAATTACCATATGACAAGGAGCTGAGCAAGTATAAAATTTTGGATAGTTATATGAATGAATGGGGAAATTAAAATAAGGTGGTCAATCCCAAGAATGGGGTTGTCTTTTATGCTAGAGATTCGTTTTTTTATTAATTGAGGGCAAAAGACAATCCACATGCAGCTGCTGCATTTTCTTGTGTCCTCTGCTTCTGACTCACATGTGAGTCTGCATTACTTTGATATCCCTACCATTTCTTGAATCTCTCAACTTGACGCTCCCACTCTTAAAAGTCTTTACCCTTAAATCTAACGATATAACGAGCATGTCTCTTTGTCTTTTTCTTGAACTAAACTAACTTACTCCTCTGGTCCTATAGTAGAGCGGGAATTTTTTTAGTTCTTTTATAGGACACTCATTTAAATTTAAATGTGAAAGTAGTACTCCTTTTGATCCTTATTACTCTATAAGACATCAATTAACAAGTATTCTTAATTCATTTTTATAAGGTACTTACGAGTTTCAATGAGCATTTATTTTATGTTTTAATGTTTGTCTATACCACTCCATTTCAATTTATAAGTTACTTGTATCCAAAAAATTTGTTTCAAAATACAAATCATTTATAGAATAATAAATGAGCTTTTGGCAATTTTAACCATATTGACTTATAAAGAGGGAGATTGAGAGATGTAAATGCATAGAGATAAAAAGAAAGTGAGAAAAGATGCGCATCCTTCATAAAAAAGACAAATGTGAAAAGATTTATCTATTTAATGATTTTATTGTTTTTTGAGAATAATGACTTATAAATTGAAACGAAATGGTAGTTAATAAGAGTAGTGGGAGAAAGTAATAACTAATACCACTCTAGTTCCTATTATAAGTTCCTTTTGACTAAAAAATTTAGTCTTTAATATAAGTCCAGTTTGATATTATTAAATGACGTTATTTCAATTTTGCCTTAATTAAAGGAGGGGATAGAAGAAAAAGTTGAAAAAACAATATTAATAAATGAGAGTAAAGTTGTAATTGGACCCTTAATTATTGACTTAAATAATTCTCCTTGGTATGTAAGAAATAGTTAAAAGGATTTATAATAAGAACCATAGTGGTATGATATTTGAGTTTAGTGTATTTAACCACGGTAATATTGAAAATCACTTAAATTTTAAGACAATTTTAACACTTTTAACTATTTTTATTGATGTGTGAGAATTAATTATTGGTGCCTTATAATAAGGACAAAAAAGAGTACAATTTAACTCTTCATTTATTATTGTGTTGACTTTGTTTTCATTTATTATTGTGTATATTAATTAAGGGCAGCGTTGAAAAATTGTAGAATTTTATGGTAGGGTTAGTGTGAATGTGTGATTAAGGTTTTATTTGGTTTGTGAATGTGTGATTAAGATTTTATTTGGTTTGTGAAAAGAAAGAAAGAAATTCTATCAAAAAAAAAGAAAAAAAAAAAGAAATGCCCTATAAATAGGACTAAATGAGTACTCATCTTGTTCTATATATAAAACACTTCCAATATTTTTTATAAAGATAAAGGAAAACCTTAAATCTCATTAATTTTGTCATTAAATTTAACAATTTTTCAACTCTACCAATATTTAATATACATAATACAAAATAAAAATAAAGTTAGCTCAATAATAAGTTAATAATAAAATTATATATTAACATCAAATTTTAATAAAGTGATTTATATAAATATGAGGAATATAGGAGTATAAGATTAGAAGAGTATTTTACCCGGCATTTTCGTGATGACTCATAGTGGAATTCTTAGCTTGATACCAAGTGTTAATAATGCATGAGAATCTGCATTACGTTGATATTCCCACCATTTCTTAAATCTCTCAACTGGACACTCCCCTCATAAAGTCTTAACCATTAAATTTAACGATAAAAACGAGCATGTCTTTGTCTTTTCCTTGAACTAAATAAACTGCTCGTGGGCCCAGATTTTACAAGACGTTTTGTTGATGAGCCATACTTAAATTCATAGCTTTATGCCAAGTGTTAATAGTGAGCTCCGCATCGAGTCAAAAAAATAAGGATAAAACGATAATATAGATCAGCTCTTTTAACCTGTCAAAAGATATATGTAGGTACATATATAATAGGTAGTCGAGCAGTTTATTTTGGTTCGATCCAAATACAATATTTCAACTCATTTTATCCTTTGTACTTATCTTGTTTTCTCTCAAACTACCTCTCTATTGATGCTACCTAGATGATAGTAGCAATCATATTAAATAGTCACAAGATTTACTCAGGAATATTTTAGGTAAATCAAGTTATATCTATTATAATTTACATGTTTACTCCCTCCGTGCTTAAAATAAACTTGATTGTAAAACTGAATTGATCTTGTTCATAATTATCAAATATAAGATATATTTTTTATAATTATTAATATTTTTCTAATTTATTCCTATTAATACACCCTCAACAATAATCGAATAAAGAAGAGATAGAGGGAATTAAATAAAATGACTAGGGTGTTTTAGAAAAAAAAAATCATATTAACTAACTTAACTAATTTTCTTAATCTAATTAAATTAGATAAATAAATATTGTATTAAAGACTAAAGGAGTATAAATAATTTTCTTAATCTTATAAGTATTATAACTTTCTTAATCTTATAGTAATAGTACTAAACATTTTCATCTCAACTGTCGTGCGACAATGTAGTATTTATATTCATTAGTGCTAACTAAACGAGACTATTTAATAATTCATGAATATTTTTTTCCCTTCATAATTCATGAATATTTGCCAATGAAGGTTTCTCAACTCCAATATTTTGTTTGTCCAAAAAAAAAATCCAATATTTTTTCCTTCATATTATCAACTGTCATGAGCACGACAATGCAATATTTATATTTGAATGATTTCGGGCGTACCTAGAGTTCGATTGATTCATTGAATACCCACACGAAATCGGAGCACCAACACAGACTCTAATTACATATACGAAAGATGCACTAGAGGAAGATGAGAACCAGAGAAAATCTTTATTTCTATCTTAAAAATGTAGAAAAGTGACCCCTATGTTATCCGATATCTTCCTATATATAATTACAGGAAGTTACAATATTTTGAATTTGAACTTTAAAT
>JBAGKO010000014.1:1872004-1884775 GCA_037177275.1 Acacia concinna
GTTAAATGTTTCAAACTTTATTTTAGAATAATTTGCTACTTCATATGGTATGAATAGTTATTCGTCGATAAAAATATATTGTATAAATGGCCAAAAAAGTTATTAATTTATTGTATATATAACTTGTATTATTTTAAAATTCGTTGCCCCATCATATTAAAAATATAAAAAAAAAGGTTTTCTTACATAGGCCTCATTTGGCACATTAGAATCAGGGTTGTGACTGAGTATGAAATTATAAGTTTTAAAACCACGTTCACCATGCCGTGAAAATAGGAAAAAAGAAGAAGAAATAAGACTCAACTAAAAGGAAAAAAAAGAAAGATTTGGATAAAGTTTTATCAAAATTTTAAGTATTGTTGAAAATTTTATTTGAGAGTCTTTATAAAAATTTATCAACTCCTACTCACTAACAAAATATCTTTGGAAAATTTCACTGAGGTCGTAAATTTCTGGTCCTCGGATTTAGGTGAGATATTCCTAAATTTCTTTTCCCAAACTCTTCCTTAAAAATTGAGAAAAGACCCTATTATTCCCTTCTTCCCAAGCTCAAACAAATCATGGATACCACAAATGTAATATTCAAAGGAAGCACAAATGAAAATCACAGATTCAAGCTCACCAGATATGGACAAAGGATGGCGAAAGTCCTCTGTCAATGTACTGAAGAGGGAGATGGCGGAGGGAGACGCCGCCGTGAGGGGCTTCGCACGGCAGAGGGATGATGAAGAAGACAACGACGACTTGAGAGAGAGGGGGGAGGGAGAGAGAAGGAGGGGAGTGAGAATTAATGTCTTTGGCAGAGTTTGAAGCAATGGGTAAACTCATAAAGAATCTCTTTTACATTTTTTTTTTTTTAAATTTTCTTGTAAAATTACAGAATAGCCTGCAGAGAAATTTCCAAGGAATCACGTACCAGTAACCACTGACACAAAACGAGTATGGGGAAACTTTTTGACTTCATGGCAATACGCGTTTGTAAAAGACATTTTTTACGAGTTTTTAGCCGAAAGCAACTTCAGATAAAAAGCGTTAAAGGAAGCTGCTTCTTTACAGCTTCTTAGTAGCCCTTTTTTTGTTTCTTCCCCCACTTTATTCCGTATGGTTGGGGTCGGGAGGAACAAGATGAGAGTTTTTTTTTTTTTTTTTTCAACTCTATTGCCTGCCTCCCCGTCACATATACACAATTTATTTTTATTTTTTTTCCAACAGTTTTATTTTTATAAATCATTTTTGAATAAACATTTTTATTTTAATAATAATATAATAAATCTTTTTATTGTAATTAATTCTTTCCTAATTAAAATTAAATCCTGATATGAAAAATAGGATGATACTTCATCCACTTCATCTAGCATCCTCAATTCAATACAAACAAGTTTCAGTTTGAAAAAATGTCAATTTTGTTACATTCAATCTAAACATAAATCACGTTTACAATATGAATTTTTTTTTAAAAAGTCACTTCTCAAAAGTTACACAAAAACAAAAAAAAAAGAACCACTTCTCTTACCACTAAGTCAAACGGGTTCACAATTTACCCCCTCATTTAACTTTTATTGAGTTTTGTAACCTATCTTTAAAATTGTTGCATGTACTTAAATATAGGGATGTGGGGCAATTCTTCAAAGTTTTTACCGAAAGGTAATTTTATTGTGAAAGTTTTTTAGGAAATAATTTTGCCTATAAAAGATAGAACAATTTTTCACTTCACTATTATCTTAGTTATTTTCAATACACAGGATAACCTCTACTTTTAATCACAAAAAAAAAAAAAAAGAAAGAAAAGCCACCACTCAAACACCAAAGTGCCGAGTGAGAAAAAACCCCAACAGAAGGAGAGAGAAACTCCACTGAAGAGAGATATGTGTGTGTGTACTCATTTGATTCTATATATAAAATACTTCTAACATTTTTCACAAACTAAGAAAACGTTATTAGCGATTCTATAAAATTCGATAGTTTTCCTACATTACCCTCGTTTAATATATACTATACCACATAAAAACAAAGTCAATTTAACTATAAATGAAGGCTAAACTTATACATTCACATAAAATTTTCTTTCCCAACCTTATAAATATAACCAAATTTTTTCTTCTCTATGTCCTATATATAGAACCAGAGGAGTACACTTTTATATCCACGGTACAAGTCACTTCTAGAAAGAATTGTCTGTCAATAATACAAGTCACTTGCGAATAATAATTTATGCACTTTGACAATTTTGTTCTTATAATTTATACTTAAATGCAATTTCTTTGTCAACAAAGATTAGTCTAGTTGGCAAGGAGTTTACTTATGACTCATAAGGTCGTGAATTCAAATATAAGCTTATGTGCATTAGCGTAGAGGCATGTCCTGGCATTGGTTGGCTCTCAAGACCCAACTCCCTTAAACTTTTTAATACCCAAAAAAAATGTAACTTCTTTTATTTATTTTTTTCTGTTTGTAAAAACCTCAATGGGTATCAGATAAATTAAAATAAATAAAAAATCAATTTAAAATAGATTTAACGATCAACAAAAAAAAAAGATTTGCCAGGTACATGTCAATTTATAGTTCTTATCAATTAGTTGTAAAGTCACTTCTAGAAAGAACTGTTTGTCATACAAGTCACTTGCCACTAATAATTAATGCACATTTAACAATTTTGTTCTTGTAATTTATACTTAAATATAATTTTTTTGTCAATAAAAATTAATCAAGTTGGTAAATAGTTAACTTATGGCTCATATAGTTGTGAATTTAAATATTGGCTTATGTGCGTTAGCATAGAGGTATGTTATGGCATTGGTTGACTCTTAAGGCCCAACTCCCTTAAACTTTTTTGTACCAAAAACATGTAACTTCTTTTATTTTATTTTTTTCTGTTTGCAAAAACCTCATTGAGTATCAAATAAATTGAAATTAAAAATCAATTTAAAATAGATTTAACGATCACCCAAAACAACAAAAGATTTGCCAGGTACCTGTCAATTTATATTTGTTACCAATTAGCTGTAATTGACTTATATACAGGGGATTTGGAATATATATATATATATATATTTGTGTGTGCGTTTTTTTTTATACATAAAAAGAAAGAAAGCAGTTACATTGTCAAGTTTTTCTGCAAATTTTTTTAATAAGTAAGTGTAAATTACAGAAGTCTTTGGGGTACAAGGTGTCTCTTTGGCCTTTATTTCAATTGAATGTGTACGTTTTGACCAAAAGAAAAATTGAATGTGAACATGAGACCAAGCATTTCAATATAAATTATTAGCATATACAGCACGTTACTATATTGAAGTCATGGGAAGACTATGGATTAGAAATTATTAGCATATTAAACAGTTGTCCCATAATTTATTATTTATAGAATATTAATATTTATAGAAAAATATTATATTTTATATTCATAAATAATAATTAAAAACCGCACAAGGACTTGATATAAATAAATTATAAGACCTACAAATTAATTATTTATTTTTACAACACAGCTATTTACTGCATACAAAACAAATGCGTGTTGCTCTCTGTTGCCTTTTCCTTTTCAATTTTCTTTTACAGAATGCAACATCTGACAATTTTCCTTGAAATCACAAACCATCTTCACTCTTTTACACATATCAGCAAGCTTCAAATGGGAACCTCATCAGGATGCACTAGTTTTCCTTTTTATCAGTTGAAAGTTGAACGTCTCATGTTTTCTTTTTAATTTTTGGCTATTAATGTGTTTTTTTTGGGGGGGAGTTATAAGGCTAAACAACATTGTAACTAAGAGTACAATTTTTTTTTCCGATGATGGATCTTTGCTCCACGAACCCACCGAATCCTGATATCTGACCATAATTTGAGCTCCCAGATCTGGTGAACCCACGAACCAACTAGTCCAGACGCCTCCAATCGAATAGGCCCGAAAGGTAATCACCTCTTTAAAATACCTTAGAGGAGAGAGTTCCCAACAGAAATTCTTTACACCTTCTGTTCTTTATGTTCCTTCCGTGTGGACCATTATTCCTTTTCCAAATAAAGGTCAAGTTGGGAGCATCTCAATAAGCAAATAATTGAACATTAGTTTCACAAAAATAAAAAATAAAAAAATTGTGAGGAATTTTTGTTTTATATGAATATTTATATTTTAGGTTAATACAAAAAGGATTATAAAACCCAGGCAAAATGTATAAGAATCGAAATTGTCCAATACAAGAAAGGTGATTTGATGAGCTTAATGGTGACAGCGTTATGAAGGAGTGAGCTGGTGAGCTTTCAGATAAGCATACATATAGCAGTATCTCTGCTACTGAGATCTATTTAACTTTTTTAAAGAAATTTAGAAGTTAATTAACTGACTATAGAGTATTTATATTTATTATTTTTCCTCTAAACTAATAAACATTATGTATATACTAATATATAATTTAATTATATATAACATATAATATGATTAAGTAATTTATTTAACTTTCTTAATTTCTAAAACAAAGTAAACGTAATCTTATATTTTTTATATTATTTTTAGCACTATTAGTCTACTACACAAAAGGACAAGGGTTAAGGGAGAAAATTGTCCTAAAAGTATACACTGAAGGGGCAATTTTACCTTAAAAGTTTAATAGGGGGATAATTTTGCCCTAACCGTTATCTCTGTTAATTTTAATTATTAGTTGACCAAATATAATAAGCTGGTCTGACAGTCCACATATCGCCCACATTGTTAAGGTGCAAATTGTATTTACCCTGAAATTTTTAAATTCAACTTAAAAAAAACAAAGAGTTTGATGACATATAGGCCTTCAAGGAAAATTTGCACTTTAAAAAATGATATGAATGACATGTAAATTGTTAAGTCAGTATATTTGATTAATTAATAATAAAAAATAATAGAAATAATGGTTAAAGTAAAATTGTCCCATTTTAAAATTTTTGAAACAAAATTACTGCCAATAAAAACTTTTGGAGCCATTTTGTTCTTTAACCCCAAATGCCAATTATATCAAATTTTAAAGCAGCATCAGAACTTTTTCTAAGGAAAATCTCTACTTGAATTTTCAAGCCGGGTCTATTTTTCTAGCAATTCTAGATGAATGTGGTGGCATTAAACTATTGTTAGGAGGAAGAGTATTAGTAGATTCAGGATTGGGATTGGTAGTATTTTAGATACCTCATTATTTCCCTCCATGTACTTATCCTAATGAAAGAATTATGCATTAAAGCAAAAGAATATACAAAGCAACATAATTAATCAAAGATCCAGTGTCTCCCCAAATTCCATGAAGATCATATTTTCATTTCATAACTAATCAGTCTTTAGTATTCAATATCATTAACCCAATAGAATATGCAAAGCAACATTATTAATCAAATAATCAAACTTCCAGAAAGGCAAAAACAGACCATATCATCAATCAAATAGTGAATAGTTAAACGTCCATAAAGGAAAAAAAAACAGAGCAACATGAATTTTGATTAATCAATATCAGTATTGTATCCTCTTCATTGTGATTGTATACCAGAGCAAGTGATCAACATTAATCAAATTTCAAATCTAATCAAAATACAGGTTACAACATAGCAACGTTAATCTATATCATTAATCACATAATCAAACGTCCAGAGAGGCAAAAAACAGAGCAACATGAGAATGATTATCCAGAAGGTTCGTATACTGATTAATAGCTACAATGACAAAATACAAATAATCAGATACTTGAAGGATTCCAGAAACCAAACCAAAAATTCTAAGGGAAAAGATAGAGCTTCAGGCTTTAGCTTCAGCCTTCAGGATTCCACTGCACCGTTCAAACTTGATAGACCCGAAAGGCTGAAACATTATAGGATTCCACTGCACCATTCGAAAACAATCATCAAAGCTTATGCCTTTCAATAAATTAGGGAGAAGAATCAGAAGATTAATATTGCTTCTGCAGAATAAAACTCAAAAGAATCAAACCCAGCTAGACTTTTCAAAGAAAAAAAAAAGCTTTGGCCTTCAAGCTTCAACCCTTTACGGAAAATAATCAAAATCCAACAAAAATTTTAGAATGGAAGAGATTTTTACAATGCAATAAAGAGGAATCACAAAAAATGTACCTTCTTTCCTTCAATCTTCCACTGCGCCGGCGGACCCAAGAACCTTCGACCTTCAACCCTTTACGGCGCTAACGGACCCAAAAAGCTTCGACCTCTAAGCTTAAACCCTTTACGGCAACGACCTTCAACCCTTTCCGACAATGACCATGGTGGACCCGAGAAGCTTCAATCTATGGCAGAAGAGAAAATGGAAGGAAAAGTGGAAAATCGAGGGAAGTGGGGAAAAAGCTCGTACAGGCTCTGATCTTCACTTCAGCTTTTCACTTTATTATTCAAATTCAATTCCTTCCCTTCTGACTCTCATGAGGCCGAATTTATTAAAAAAAAAGGCAAAACAACGTTGTTTCGTTGCTACTTTAAAAAAAAATTCAACCCCAAGTTGACCCACCAACTCAGCTGAGTTGGGCCGAGTTGGCCGCGTCAACCCGGGGTCACAAGTGACCTCGGTTTACTCTGTAACTCGGACCAGTTTTGGCCACGGTTCAGCGGTTTCCGTTCCAGACCGGCCGGTCCGGTCTGGGTTCCCAAACAATGGTTATAAGTCAACCCCTTTACTAACTGGATCAGCCTTTGTTGGTAACATATATAATGGTTCTAATAGGACACTTCTTATATATTGAGTCTTTGTGAGGCCATGAGTGTGTAATGTTGGCATAATAAGTAACGAGCACATATAAACAACTGTTATAATGTATATTTAATAATCATGGCATAACACATTATGGTTCTACTTATAAAACAACTTGAGTATTAATGTGAGATTTAAGTGCAAGGGTATTTTGGGAATTTAATTGGTCAAATTGTGATATTTTAAATAACAATTTTTATTCCCATTATTCTTTAATTGTGAACATATGATATTACCTTTGTGAATCTTATTTGTGTAGGTAAGGACATGATACATTGAAGAAAGCACATATAGATTTTAAAAAAAATGCATAAGAAGAGAATAAGGCAGTGTTTGGCTGTTGAAGTTTCTTTTCCCTATTATTTATGCAAACTTTGACCAGATCCAAACACGGCCTTAGATTAGATTTAGCTGGAATTAGTTCACGCACACAGACCCATTCGGTTATCATTCATCCATTCTCTCGGCACAGAGGACATATTCATTCCATTCGGTCCCCCTCTCTCTCGCACAATAATCACTCAGATCCAAAACTAGGAGGAGAGAACGAGAGGTGCGATCTCTCTCACCATCCATTTCCATTCCACCATCGCGCCTCTTCTATCTCTACACCATTGATCCTCTGATTCTGTTCTTTGGAATTGCCGCAGCTCTGTTTTGTTTCAGCAATGGCGGAGGGAATTCAGAAGCTCAATGGAGCTAACCTCTCAACCATGAGCCACTAAATCTGCTGTCTGATGGTGATGATGACATTGGCTAGAGTTCTCAAGCTTCTAAGGGAGTTTCTATGCCTTTATTTCATCTTCCACTCTCTATTATTCAGATTGTGATTCTAGGGTTCTAGATTCTATGATTTGTTTAATTAGATGAGGATTTAATCGGTTGGTTGTAATCTGAGGATAAAATTGTGTTAGATTTGTACTTGAGAATTGCAATTGTACTATGGCACTTATATTGTTATTCAGTTGCAATTCACCTATTCTCTTGAATCAATTACTTACTAGGGTTCTAGGACTTAATTGAAGGTAGAGAGGATTTTACGAATCTAATGTGATGAGCTAATCACTTGAAGGTAATTCTAGGTAATCAATTGAATCTAGGTTTAGATTGAATTGAGAGTTTAGAATTATTGATCAGCAAGGGTCCTTGCTGGTCCTAGTGTTTTGTTAAGGAAAGGACTCCGCATTTAAAGGTGAACAAGGAAGGCTAGTTGATTCAATCACCTAGGACACTTAATTCTAGCATTTGCACAACCACATTTTCATTTCAAGCATTAGGAAATTATAAACAAGTAGATCCTTGGTAGATTAGGTAGATAGAATCATACACATCAAACCCGTAATTAGTTTGTTATTTACCGATTAGATTACTAGGAATCTTAACATCCATTAGGCTCCTTGAGAAGAATGACTTAGGTTAGCTACTATACTATAGTTAACTTAGAATTATTGATAGGAGTAGATGACTAACTCTCACTCATCAATTTGGCGCTGTTGCTAGGGAGCCTTAATTGTTGAGGATTCCCTAAGCAATCATTTGGGCCTACAAAATACATAAAAGTTAGTGTAGATTTTGTTTTGCTTTATTTCCATTATTTATTTATGTCTTGACTTGTTTTGCTCTGATTTTACCAAGTTTGGCTTCTGGAATTGAAATCTATTGTTACCGCTTCTTGATCACTGAGGTTGCATTGCCGGTGTAATGTCATTGATGATTCTAGTGTGTGAAATCCTTGGTTTGTGTCAATGCTGAATTATGTGACTATGTATGTTGAGTTGGAATTGCATGATCTTGGAGCCAAATTGCATTGCTGAATTTTGCTGAACTTGCTAAATGTCATCCTTGCTGAATCATCTTTGCTAAAAACAAATAGAAAGACAGAGAGAGAATTCTTGCACATTGAATCTGTTTGTTGTTCCACTCTTAAGTGTGGTGATACTTCCTACATGCTATAACTGCTCTGTCATCTACATTTCTGACCATCCACACTATTTGCTCATCACTGTATTTTTGCGCTAAGACTGGTGCATGGAAAATGAATTTGAACTTGCTGAATCTGAGTCCTTCTCTGGTTTCGCATGCTTTGAGTTTTTCTGCTTCTCCTAATCTCATATTCTATGCATATCATCACTGATTTTGATAAGTGTGCTGGTCCTTGTTCATTGCATAGTTCTTGTAGTCCTCTGGAAGCTGAATTGCATTTTTGAGGCGACCATTTTGTTACTACGTACTCTGTTGAAGTTGCACACCTTTGAACTGATTTTTTTTCTAGAACATTTGCACTATCACTGTCATTCTATTGTGCCTATCTTGCACTCATTGCATGTTGGCTGAACAGTGCTAAGGTCTGCTGAACTCTGCATTATATGATTGCATCCTTTGTGAGTTGTCTTGTGATAAAACCATAATTGTTGTTTCAAGTTTATTTGCAATACTCTGTGACATATCTGAGCTAACTGTTGCATGCATGGTTCTGCTGTGATCATTGATCTGATTTATGGCAGTTTTCTTCTTAGCTTCTAATTTTCTGTTTGTTTTCTTTTCTAAAAAAAAAATGTTCATTTCTTTTCTTGTTTCTAGGATATAGCCTCTAAGATCCAACCGGCTGATTTACCCTTTCACAGATTGACAGTTCTGTTTGGTATTTAAATGCTAGCGCCAAACAATAGATAACTGTTACATATATCACTACCAAATTGTATGGTTTAGGAAATGTGAACATGCGTTGGCAAAGAATGGAAAATTAGTTTTATTAGAAAATAAGTTTGATATTTAATTTAAATTTGAAGATTGAACGCAATTACATTTTATTCCATATCTTTCTTTAGTTAGTACGACTCAAATGGCACCCCTAGTCTACTCATGGAAAAAAGAAAGTGACGTATAATAGATTGCGAGTAAAATTAAATGAAGTGCACACTTTAAGAAATATATATATCTTGTAATATTCTTCTTTCTTCATTGAGAGAATTGCAATTTGATCCTAAAGAAGGGAATTTAAAATCAAACGGTCCTGTAAAATCGCGTAATTGCATGAGCTTCTTTTATTGATAACTCTACATAACTTTTTACAGTTATGTGATTTTACCAGACCGTTTGAATGTAAATTCCTCTTTTTAGAACCAAATTGCAATTCTCCTTCCCTGAATTAAGCAACAGTAGTACTGTCTAATGGTACAATGAATTTGCTATATACTTTGAACTTTTGATTTTGCTAAATGTATTTGAATCTCTCATGAAGGTTGACTTAGTCAATATGTCAATCACAGAATTGATGTTAGAGCAATGGTTAAATTAACGTGCGCGACGATTTTACAAACACGTGTGATTATTTATGGTCATTTTTTCTTCTGCGTCGTTAACAATGCACCATAAGTCCATAAGCCTTATTCTATTCAGCGTTATGTTGGATTTAAAATTTTAAAGTAGTTTTCAGTAGTACTCAATATTTTAATTGATTTTTTATGCATTTAACACCATAAAGTATTTTTCTCAATTGCATTCCGTATTTTTTTGTGCAATTTCTTTACCGTGGCACTCAATATAACCGGAAAGGTTTTTTGGGTATTGGACACACAAAAAGGTACTTTATGATATGAATGCTACTGGACAAATATTTTGGAATGCTGGATACACAAAAATAAATATTAAGCCATTGAATGTGGCTGAAAAACCAATTTTGAAGTATAAATGTAACTTCATCCATGTTTTTTACTGTCTTCCAGATATTTGAATGAAGCCATACTTTAATAATCAAAGCTTTGTATATCTACTCATGACAATTTATCTCTGCGTTCACCTTTCATAAATCATTGTTTGACTTTTCAAAATATTTGCAGAGTCAAAAAAGCACTATCACTTTTGCTCTCTGTTTTTTTTTCTAACACTTGTGCTTTTATTTAATATTGTTTATTGTGGTATTTTTTTTTTAAATTAAGACCAAATTGGCCAATAATTGTTTTGATTTGACCAACTATCAATTTGTTGTTGAATCCTCAGGGTTAAGTGTAAATTTTGCCTCTGACGTTTTGGTAAGTACCTGAAAGTTTTTTCTTGCTCAATCTTGCCATGTAAGAGTTAATGTTGGAGCAATGTCGGTCAACGTTCATGTATCTATTCATAACACTTTGGGACGATATCATAGTAACATTTTTTTTCTTTTCATTTTTTGAATAGCCACACTTATTCGCGAATACTTTTAGGGAAAAATGGCCATTAAACCATTTTTAGTTTCTAAAACATTTTAATAATAAATGAGGTATACATATTTTATATGGACTAATTAATTTATGATCATGTTATATTACCATAATATATTAATATAATTATTTTATTTATATATATCAAATCATAATGATTTTATATTACTATTTTATCATCTTCATTCGATTTTCATTAGACACGTAAATTTTCTTTTATCTGAATCGTTAAAATTTTATTAATATTTTGGTATTTTTAAAGAAGGGAAAAGCTCATTTAAATTCATTTGAAATTTTCAATTCTAAATTCAGGCCTATACTTTTATTAAATCCCTAATAAGACCAAAAGCCCTCGTCAGGATTTCTGAATTAGTTAATTTTATAAATATATCCTTGTACTATTCTCTCCTGTGTCCCTATATTTATTGCCTTAATTTTGGTCCACCCTCCGACTACGCACTACATCTAGTTGGTTTTGGAAATCCACTTGCATCCGAAATTCTTACCATCTGTATTAAGAAGAGCAACGATTGCAACTCCGAACCACAATTAACCTAGCACTCTTTTATTTTAATATGTAGTACCAAATGTTTTCTAGGGCCAGGTTAACAAATCTGTAAGAATTTGAAATTAAAGCTTTTCAATTTTTATTAACTATAACACTGCCCAAAAAAATATTAATTATAAAGAAGCATTATGGTCTTTTAACAACATTAATAAATACCTAATCAGCCCAATAGGCCATATTAGCGATTTGCTAAAAATGTAGGCCTGAGTTTGAATTTTGACATTTTGAAATGAATTAATTAGGATTTTCCCTCTAAAGAAATATAAAATAGAATAGAAGTCATTTCTATTAAGAATTTTAAAATATTAATGTGATTTTGAACTTTAAGACATAGTTAAGAAATTAGATAGTGACATGCATTCGAAGTTATCTTTCAGTAGCAAATATTTCCAACTAACTATATTATACATACATAAATTGAAAAAAATTATTTTGTCCTTTTTGGTTGTTGTTAGATTATAAAAGTCTATGCCGGCCGTAACCACTAACTAAACATGGTGTCGCTATATTATCATCGCTTCAGTCGCAATTTTATTAGGAATTTTGGGAAAGGAAATTAAACTCATGCTGATATAATTTTAACAAAGACTAGTCTAGATTGACAGGTCTGTTTTGTATTTAAATGCTAGCGCCAAACAATAGAAATGTGAACATGCGTTGGCAAAGAATGGAAAATTCGTTTTATTAGAAAATCAGTTTGATATTTAATTTAAATTTGAATATTGAACGCAATTACATTTTATTCCATATCTTTATCTTTAGTTAGTACGACTCAAATGGCACCCCTAGTCTACTCATGGAAAAAAGAAAGTGACGAATAATAGATTGCGAGTCAAATTAAATGAAGTGCGTACTTTAAAAATATATATACTTTGTAATTTTCTTCTTTCTTGGGAGAGTTGAAATTTGATCCTAGAGAAGGGAATTTAAGATCAAACGATCCCCTAAAATCAAGTAATTGCAATAAATGAGGAGCTTCTTTTATTGTTAACTCTACATAACATTTTACAATTATACAATTTTACTAGACCGTTTAAATGTAAATTACTTTTCTTAGAACTAAATTGAAATTCTCCTTCCCTGAATTAAGCAACAGTAGCACTGACTACTGATACAATGAATTTGCTATATACGTTGAAGTTTTGATTTTTCTATATGTATTTGAATCTCTCATGTTAGGATAACTTATTCAATATTTCAATCACTGAATTGATGTTAGAGCGATGGTCAAATTAACGTGCGCGACGATTTTATTGATATTTTGGTATTTTTAAAGAAGGGAAAAACTCATTTAAATT
>JBAGKO010000014.1:1908162-1923170 GCA_037177275.1 Acacia concinna
TAATAATAATATATTTTTAGTTTATATAATATTTTTTAATTGATAATAATAATAGGGGAGGGCAAAATTGTCATTTGTCCTCCCCCTCCCCTCCAATCCCTCCAATTTGTATGGGAGCAAAATAAGGGGAGGGGAGGGAGGCCAAATTTTGGCTCTCCTCCCCTCCAAAAATCTAAACCAAACAAGGGGAGGGGGGCCTCTCCCCTTCCCTCCCCTCCAACCAAACAGACCCTTTTAGTCAACAAGACTAATTTGAGATTTTGAAGTTTAAGTGATATTTTCTTGTTGTTTTCCCCAACATTTAGTTAACAAATATAGAACTATGAGATGAAATTTTTTCATTAAAAGCAACTTATAATTTCATATATCTGTTTATAATTGACTTGATGAATTTATTATTTCTATAGATTATAGTCATCTATACAAAAATAACTTTTGACAAAAACGAAAGGAACAATTGATGGAAGAAAATTTTGTTGGCTAGAAGGACTTGGTGCAACTCATCTTCAACATGTTCAATATATTTTTAGCTATATGCAACCTATCTTTCAATTATATGTGCAAATTTTTTTTGTACATATTTAAGAAGAAGAGTTACACCTGAGGAAGATAAATTGCATCAATTCAAATTCATATCCCTATAGCTAATAAAATTTATAAATAGGTACTTTTAACCAATTTTTTTTAAATAATTGTGTTCTGTTGTTCTTGGTTAACTAAAGCTACAACAAATTCAATAGGATCCAAAGCAAGGAAACTGGTGGTTGCAATTTGGGAATGATCAAGTTTTGGGATACTGGCCAGCCTCTCTGTTCCCAAATCTCTCAGACAGTGCAACCCTAATAGAGTGGGGAGGTGAAGTTGTGAACTCAGAATCTAATGGACAGCACACAACAACACAAATGGGAAGTGACCATTTTCCTGAAGAAGGTTTTGACAAAGCTAGTTTCTTCAAAAATCTTCAAGTTGTTAATGAAGAAAATCAACTTGTGCCTCCTGGTGATATTTCCACCTACACTGATCAGCCTAATTGCTACAAGTTAAGAGTGGGTATTCTGCTAGTTGGGGCAACTACTTCTACTATGGTGGATCTGGAAGAAACCCTAATTGCCCATGATCCTTATAACCATTCACATAGATTATTAAATCTTGTTTTTGACCAACAATCCATATGTATCTAAAGAAAACATAATTTTCATATAATTGTTTACCTTTTGCACATTTTTAATTTTTGAATTTCAAGGTGTCAATAATTTGAATGAACTTATAGTTTTCCCCTTAAATTTTACATCAGTTATATGAATTTTAATTTCTTAAATATATGTACACTTTTTGTAAAACAAACATTTAGACCTTAGTTAATTTCTGTGTTCTTAGAGGGCCTCATGACTAGATATTGTTGATGAGAAGATCCTCCATAGCCCAAAATATTAATGTTTTGATTCTGTGTTCCTAACATTTTTCTTTCAGACTTTGAACCTTTTGGAGCCGAAAATCTAGTGATTATATGCAATACCCTCATGGAATCAATCTATAAAATAAATAATGCCCCATCGAAGGAAGTTAGTGGATATGGATATGATGTATGAAGATAAAGAACAGCAACTTGTTTCTCCTAATGCTAAATTGCTTATGACTATTTCAATCACATTAACCATTTCAAGTGCCACTTCGTTTATGGTGGTTCTGTAAGGAAACATAATTACCAATTATTATCATCCTAAATGGAAAACTTGTATTAATATTATCCCGTTTCATATTTTGCTTTGTGCAATAGTAAGGTCTCAGAATTATTTATGGTGAAATGTGGTGGTGATGGTGCTCATTTGATCGAGTAAATTAAGAATCAAAATTAAGCATGATGCCTTGGAGGACCATTAACAATTTATAAAGTCAACAAAATATCCCATAATATAAATATCCCATAATATCTATGAATTGGGGAAGCCTCATTTTGTTTAACACATGCAGTTAGCGGAATTCATAGTCAGATTCCATACCTTTAGTTGAATGAAATATCTCAAATAATTTTTCTAGCACTAGAAAAAGGTGGGAAAAAGACTATTTTAAATTTCCAGCACTAAAAAAGGGAAAAAGATTATCTTAAGTTTAATTTATCCGTGACCTTGAAGATGTGAACCCAGAAGCAACTGTTGATTCAACAATGACTGTTTGTTGATTCAACTACAAGTAAGATTCCTGGTTAAGGTATTTTAGTACCTTAAAATTCAATTAAAAACTAGATTATGAGTTAACCTAAGTCAAATAAACTATAGGCTTTCTACCACTCTCTTTATTGGTTTTCTACTTTTCAAATCCAAATTTCATGCTAATTAATTAACCAAGTTAAACAGATTCAGATTGCACAGTAACAATTATCTTTCCTACTAATTACTTGAGAAATAGTAAAGGATTCAATTACAAAACCAAACAATGAACATGGATCGGTTATTGGGTTCTGACAGCTAAGGAAGACAATGAACATGGATCTGACCGTTGAAATCCAGTGGCCACAATTTAAACCCATGTTAACTCTGTGAGGTGCAGATGATAGCACGTGTCACGCTTTCCCTTCTGAAGTATGCACGATAGGTGGTCAAGATTAGCTCTTAGATGTCCAGATTCATGGCTAAGATCAGGTCAACGTTCTGGTGCACTAAGTGAAACTGTGCATTTCACGGTATTCAAATCCAATGGTCCATAGTGCCCATGACATACTCCGCGTAATCACATCTAACGGTTGAGAATTATCCCATGTTTGACCTTCCTTCTGAACACTTCTCTTTGCATTTTGACTCCTAGAATATTACATGATTTGACCTCACCTAATCTTTTCTTGGTTTTTGCTTTCACCTTTTTCTTCTTCACAGCTAGGTTCCTTTTCTCTTTATAAAATTTCCCTTGGACATTCTTCAACTTCACAATTTGGTCCTTTTCATCTTTAAACTCTAATTTATCCCAATTTCTCTTTCAAACCTGCACCAAAATTATACCCAATCATGGGCAAGCGTATAATTTCATTTTAATAGCAATTTTAACCTTTAATTATGCTAAAATGACCAAGATACCCTCATGCACTTTTTATCCTATTTAATCCACAACAATGTATTCCTATTCTCATTTTTTCACATTTAAAGCACCCATTAAGCCTAATAAACCATATAAAATAGTGATTTATGAATGCCTTGTTAATTACTTAACCAAATAGACTTACGTCATAGTGGAATGAATACTTCTCTATAAGTGAGAGGTTGGGGGTTCAATCAAATTTATAATTTATAATTTATTATCTCAAGCCATTATTACCTACTCCTCTAATGTTTTTAATAAAAAAAGTACGCTTATTTAGTGTCTTGTTAAGCTGCCTATAGAGGCCCTATGCAATAGAATAATAATCTAGTTAAACAAAAAGGACAATTAGGTCATTTCCGAGCTGCTCAAATCATCCTATAAATTTCTGAAATATCAAGTCTTGAAAATCCAAGTCATAACTGTCACTTTATTATGTGCTTGCTTCATATCTCTCTCAGCTTCTTCAATGGCATACAAACTAGGCAATGACAAGGCTTGGCTACTCTGTGTTGTCTGCTTTTTTTTGTCTTTTAGGACGACGGCAGGACAAAACACAATCAGCAGACTCGAAGAGATTGAGGTTGAGAAGCTTTTGAACAAGTTGAATAAACCAGCTGTCAAGTCTATTCAGGTATACAACTCTTCTTTGACTAGTTTTGATGTAATAACTAACCTTTTTTTTTTCCTTGATATAATTATCTAACTAGCTCATATTTGAGAATTGTTGTTCCTAGATAGTTGGGTTAACTCTCCCAAAGTCTTTTTATTTTATTTTATATTCACACGAACTAGAACTCTAGAGCTTGTGCTTATATGACGACCAACATTTTATATTTCACTGGTTTTTTATTTCTATTTCATTTAATCATTTCTGATCTATGTTTGTGGCGTTGGGGGTGAAGAGAGAAGATTATGTACATTTTAATTAAGCATAGAATTAATCAAGCAATTTGTTACATTTTTCTTTGAGTTTCACTAAAAGAAGAAATTATTTCTGGTTTTTTTTTTTTTTACGAATTACGACTGTTTGGGTTAACATTTTGTTTCTTAAAATGCAGAGTCAAGATGGTGACATTATTGACTGCGTACATATTTTAAAACAGCCAGCTTTCGATGATCCAAAACTGAAAAATCACAAAATTCAGGTAAATCATTCTATTTTAAATAGTGTATGTTTTAGTTTTATTGATTTTTCTAACTCAAAATATGCTGAGGCCAAGTATAATTTCATATTCTATATATGAAGATGAGGCCAACATTTGTTCCAAAAGGAAGAAGGTTAGCTGGATCAAAGCCAATTGCTCAAATGTGGCATCATAGTGGAAGTTGTCCCAAAGGAACAGTTCCTATAAGAAGAACAACTAAAGAGGACATATTGAAGACAGAATCTTTCCAACAATTCGGAAAGAAGGATAACAAGACCATCCCTTATCTGTCTGGAACGTTATATTCGCGGACAGATAGCCACGAGGTATTGTTATTGCCGTAGTGTTATTCATACAAGAGGTAGTTAATTAATTTGTAAAAATCAAGAAAAATAATTAAGTTAGTTATTCATTCAAAATGTCTATTGGTTTTCTTAAAGTATCACTTTTTTTAATCAATTACATTGGAATCTACTTTCTTGATGAAGAACTTCATTAATATGTGCGATCAATAAAAAGATTTTAAGTGAAAAAAAAAGTAAATTTGAGAGACAGTAAATTGAGGACTTATATCTTGGGTCAAAGCAAACTCCTCTACTAGGTTTTAGATTTATATTTTGGATCAATGATGAAAACTGGTGTTGTTGGTGGGCATGTATGTGAAAACCTTGATCAGTTGTAATTGTATTAGTCACAAACATAACATTTTCACTTATATTAAGAAAAGAAGCTTGTTTGTGTGTTTGCATAATGAATATATTTTTCTTGGTTTTGTTTGGTGGCTTTGGTGCCTCCATATATAGTATGCCACAGCTGAAGTGAGGGGAGATGAATATTACGGAGCCAAGGCATACTTAAACGTGTGGAAGACATATGTTCAACAACGCAATGAATTTAGTCTCTCTCAAATTTGGATTATGAATCAAGATGATACTACTAATAATGTTGAAAGCATCGAAGCTGGTTGGCAGGTAAATATTCTAGATAGTTTCTTCAAGAAATATTACTTTATATCTAACAATTCCATGGTTCGCTACTAATGTTTCTTGATTTAAAAATTTAGGTTCATCCAATGTTATATGGAGATTATAAACCCAGATTTTTTGCATATTGGACTGTAAGTTCAAATTTCTTATTATCAAACCATCAATTTTTTGGTTCTTCATATCATTTTCTTTTGTTATTGTTAATTTTAATTTAAATGGGTTTCTTAATTCATCCAACAGAGTGATTCATATGAACGTATTGGCTGTTATAATCTACAATGCCCTGGCTTTGTCCAAGTTTCCAGTGAAATAGTGGTGGGAGGCACCCTCCAAACATTATCTGTCGATGGTGGTGATCAATATGGAATCTCCCTCCTTATCTGGAAGGTACCTTTATTTTTTGGGGTAGAACATAAATACTTTTTAAAAACTCAATTTAATAATATAAATTCAAATAATTCATATCACATATACTATTTGTGGAGCAGTAATATAGCTAGTCATATTTTTGCCTTTGTTCATCGATATTCTGGAATAGACGCCGTATTAATTTTGAAAAAGTAAAGTCACAATTTACAATTAAATAAAACGTAAGAGAAAATAATACAATTATAATTTATATAATAATTTTTTTATTTTATAATTAAATAATAATATAATAATTTATACTTGGTATAATTTATATAATTGATCAATTACAACGTGTGTTCCTTTATGGCAGACTCGAAAATTACTAATTTTTTGTTACTCTTATTTCTATTTCATCCTATATGCTGTCACAAAAATGCATTTTTAACATACGCCCAATATATTATGTTGCACTAGTTTCACCAATAACATAATGCAACTTATACTACTTGACAATAAACAAAATAAAACTAATGAGCAGGATCAGGGAAGTGGAAACTGGTGGATGAGATTAGGAGATACAAATGTGGGATATTGGCCATCTTCTATATTTGATAACCTGTCTGAGAGTGCATCAAGGATAAAGTGGGGAGGTGAAGTAATAAACAAGAAATCTAATGGGAAACACACCGCAACTGAAATGGGAAGTGGATATTTCGCAAGAGCAGGTTTAGGGAAGGCTAGCTTCTTCAAGGACATTTCCACTGTTAATGGAAATAATAATCTTGAGACTCCTAAGTACTTCAACATTTACGCTAGCAATCCCATGTGCTACGACATTGTCCTAAATGGTTATTCTGATGATCGGGGTGCCAACTTCTACTATGGTGGTCCTGGAAGAAACCCATCTTGCCCTATTTAATGTTAGTCAATTACTACCTTCCGTCCTGGATATAAGATATAGTTTGTAACACAATTTACATTGTAAACTATATCCTATATTAATGACTTGAGATAGTATACGGCTATGTATTAGGACTTTTAAAGCTTATCTATTGAGGAAAGAAAGGACTTAAAATGTGTCATGGAGTGAATTCTCTGCCTCACTACTAGTACTATATAAGGCATGATGGGATATTTTATAGGATAAAGCCTAATGAAATAAGCAGGCTAGATAAAATTGTAATGCTATGTAATGTTTGGTGTGACAGCGTATGATGTGATGTCTTATATTTTTCTGTATCATAACACAGTGTAAATCTTATTTCCATAGTAATTAACTTAAACTATTAGTTAGGATATCTTGTAGATAGTTATAAAGTGTAGTTAGTTCGTAATTGATAGTTAAGTCTTGTGTTTGTGTGTGTATACGCCTAAATTATAGTGAAAAGAAGCAATTAAAACCATCCTTAGTCTATTTTAATTTACCATGTTACATAGTATTAGAGCTTTTTGTTCGCTTCGCAAGTGCATGGGTCACGCCAAGTAATAAAGCAATAAGTAAAGTATCGTTCGCATGGTGATTTAGTTTCAAAACTCAGTTAAGTATTGATTATCATACTTTTGCCTAATTTGTTTGATACAAACATCAATAATGAAGGGAAACCATGAAACAAACCTAAACTAAACTAAAAATTACTACAAACAAGTGATTCTTTGACTTTAATGACAAAATAGGAACTATGATTCTTTATCCCCTTGTATTTCAAAAATACACAATCAAATCACAACAATATTTGCTTCTTAATCAGAGATTATGTTAGCCAAGGATACTAATAAATATAAGTGCTCTTTCAAGTGTCCAAATATGTTTTTAGCTCAATTAATTCTTTAATCTGTTAATTAATTAATTAAACCCCCAATTTTCATTACAAATCCAATATGACTATGTGAGGTTAATGAGTATATCTCTCTTTCATTAACAAAACCATCCATTCAACTCACAAATTTCAAGTTCTCACATGATTAAACTCAAGTTTTACACTCAACCTAGCTCTCTTTACCATCAATGAAGTGAACCCAACAATCTCATTGGTGGCCAATCAACAAGAAGCACTAAAAATAGAGTAAACTCAACATAATCCCATCATTAATCACAAATATAAAGAGGAAATGAGTATTTAATGCATATAAGGGTTCAAAATAATCTTAGATCAAAGCTTTAGCTACACATGTTCATAAACCCATGATAAAATACGGATAAACCATAAAAACAAAGCAACAATGTAACAAAATATGATAGAAAGGAGTAGAAGATGGAGAGGAAAAACTAAGAGGAGAAGCTCAAATCTCTTTAAAACTTCAATTCTACGCTCAATTTTCACCTTAATCCTCAAACCCTAGTAGCCCGAAGCTCCAAAATAAGCCTCCAAGTCTAAGAATGAGGGTTCTAGTTGTGCTTGGCGGTATTTAAAGCCCTACTTGTTGTTATGTCTTCAAAACACACAGCTTCATTAATTTAATTTTGGTCTCATGACCAAAAACTTTTTGTTTGCTGTCTGTTTTCCAGTTGTGGCCAAGACTAGTTTTTGGCTGGGGCGAAAAAGTAATCTGTTTCTTAGTTTGGCTCTTCTTATTTTTCCATGGTGCATTGACTTCTTAATCTCCTTCCCAAATTCTTTTACACTAATAGTCTTGAATGTCTTCATATGTAGAATAAATAGCATGCTTCAATAACTTAAACAAAACAAGAGGATCTACAAAAGTCAAACTTGATAGTAATAGAGCAAAATATTTAGTTTTTAAACAAGAAGTATATCCTTTTATCCCAAATATAAACTAGGCACATTTCTCTTGTATATGTATCCCCAAAGATGTTTGCTTTCACCAAAAAGTGTGAGAATTAAACATAAATGTGCCAAAATGATATGAATTTTATGAGGTTAATGCTTTTCAATTCCTTTCCCCCTTTTGCTTTGTTTGTCCTTCCCTTTTTCTCTCTCACCCTACATTGCGCAAATAAGTGTCTTCTAGATTGACAAAGCCCAAAATCACTACTAAGTACTAATACCTAAATTTAGGATGAGTTTATTTCATATCGTTTTTACTCTTGTGATTTGAGCCACACAAATTAGGTGAAAGTATGATAGTTGTTATTCAACTTGGTGGTTTGGGAATCAAATTCTCAAGGAAACTATACTTTTCTTATCCAACAGCACAAAACTCAAGATTCAAGAACAATTAGCTAGCTAAGAAAGAAATTAAAATATGAGCTTTGTTAAATCAGTCCATTGCTAAGCATTAGTTAACAACAATGAAGATACAATTCTCATGCTGAATGAAGAAGCATGTGACTTATGCTTTGGTAACCTCCTCAATAAATGAACCAACAATTGTAATAAATAGTGCAATCCCGGATTGTCTCTTGAAGAGTCTTTATTAACAACCTAAAAACTAGGTGTAATGATTGATACAAAGCAATTAAAAGGGGAAGTTTGATCCACTACCTAAAAACCAGCAGATCAGTGACATAATTCCATCACTAGTTTAACTTAGTGATGGAATTCTATCACTAATCAATTAGTGACGGTCTATTTTATGATGGAATCATACAATTCTATCGTTAAGCCACTGTTTTTTTTTGTAGTGATCTTTTGACTACCATGTACTTTTTGCTAATGCAAATTAAATTATTCTAAGCTACTTTGTTTTGGGGGTTTGAATTTATAAAATAATGGGATGATATGAATGAGTGAACTAGTGGAATAAACTCATGATTAATAATGGAAGGGAATATCCTTCATAGCAATGGCACTAGGAATTCTCACTTCAAATAATTATGGGAGATTAATTATGCTAGTTTGATTTATGATCTCAAGAGGCCACCATCTAGACTAAGCCTAACCTTGATTAGTTAATAGCACGGCACCTTGCATATTAACCTTTAAAAATTATGTTGATTAAGCACCCAAGCAATTACATTGAGAGTTATGAGTTGTAAATCAATTGTGCTTTAAAATTTTGAAATATATCGTGACTTGATTTTCTTTTTATTACATATTTGAATGGTTCGAATCGTGGGCCATTGCTAATCACCAATCTTGTGTTCTTGACATCATTGGTTAACAGACTAACCTGCCACAATAACCATTAATGAAGTGGACGTCAGCCCTTACCTCAGCCCACCTGAGTTTTAAATATATGTTATGCATCAATATCATCAATCAATATTAACATTATTAAAAACTGTATTCATAATTGGTTTATGTATCGATTTTTATTATAGATAAAATAAATCTACAAATTTCATTGAGATCAACAAGATCCGATTGAATGAAATTAATTAGTGGATAAAATCATCCAATACTAATATTATTACATGTTCAAGCACTACTCGATAGAGTGATATAAAGGTAAAAAACTTAAATTTAAAATTTAATATATGTGCAACACATGAAAAACACCACAAAGTACGAAGTTGTCATTTTTCATCAAGAAGTTTCAATAAGAAAAGTGTGGTTTTGGTTTCAGGGCCATCATTTCTTCTTTCATCGTAGCATGTCATTCCGGATGAGCTAAGGCTTGGGAAACAAATGTAGGTTTTGTATATGGAGTCTAAGGAGGCGATTGATGAAGGCCGGGAAATGTCGCTTTCGAGGCAATTAAGATGTGATTGCACCAAATAATGTAGTATAAGGCACAACCCAATCGTTCTTCTTGAGAAGCACTTATTGGTGAATTCCTAGAAACTAGTTTTCAACATACACATAATGAAATGAGCAAGCAAAATTGGGGGGTTTTCAAATGATTTAAGAGTGGTGCAGTAAAGGTAAAAATGCAAAAGGGAATAAATGTTTTTGGTATTTTTAAGATATGAAGGAATGTTTGGATAAAAGGGAAATATGATAAAATAGTCTCTTGATGATGAAAACTTGGCTATCCTTGCTCTTAAAATATAATTGGGAGTTTAACTTCTCCAAGTCAAATTGAAAACCCAAGAAATCACTTGGGTCCAATGCTTTAGTCAATGTCAAACTTCACTTTAATCAAGGTTGGTTTAACTTTTTCTAACTTATTGTTAAAAACCAGTTAGAGTGCAAATGGAATGGGAAATATAGATTCCATAGATTGTTAATCAACAAACTAAGGATGCCAAGTGTACATACTATATCATCAATAATCACTGAGAAAATTAAATGAACATAGGGCTTCAAGACATGGAAATATATATATTCAAATCACCACATAATAACAGCAGCCAGTCCAAATGCAATACAGAGTCTAAGGTCATAATTTACAATCATAAATCAAGTCTCACAAATATGCAAAAATCTCTAAATCTAGGAAACCCTAACATAAAGTGAAATACAAGCTCAGAATGAAAAACTACTCCCATATGAAGTCCGTTGAGCTCAAGTTTTGTCCTTCATCACCAAGAGGCCAAGAAGTTAGCCTCTCATGCCTTCAAATTGAAAGCAATCGCTGAAACAGAGAGAAGCCATGGAAGAAGTTGAAACTGAGATGGAAAGGTGAAGAAGAAGGTAATGGGAATGATTTAGATGATCTTGGATGGAAGAAGATGATTGGGTAATGGAAGAAATGAAGGTCTTTGGCAATGGAGACAAGAAGGAGATGAGAGAAGATTATGGGTGGTTCCTGACTACAAATCTGCAGAATCAGGATAAGACTTTCATGGTGGCTTTCCCCCTTAAATATGGGATGTAAAAACCCTATTTCAAAACATGCAGTTTCATTTTGGGGGCTTAGGTCGCGACCTCATATTCTCAGGTCGCGGCCTCAGAAGACAGATAGCACTTCAGTCTTGACTTAGCTTCCAAAATGCAGATCTCAACATAAGGGCATCCAGGTCGCGACCTCCACATTCCAAGTCGTGACTTGGAGAGGCAGAACACTCCAATCTATGCTTTGGCCTTTAGAATTTGATGGCTCTATCAATGCTCTATCTTGAGTCTTAAATTCTTCTCTGATTGCCTGAAAATAACAACAAAGATCCTTGTAAAGGCCAACTAAACAATATTAAATAAGGAGGTAGAATTTTGACCTTTTTTACCCTTAAAATAGCATAATGCAATGCATGAACCCATGTAATCCAAAATCTATAAATGCAATGCATAATGAGGGTAAAAGTGTTGCAATTCATTAGAAAACTCTTCAGAAAACCATGTAAATATAAGGTTCTATCACTCCCCCACAGTTGAGCCTTTGTACTCCTGGACAAAGACTTGAATCATTCCAAAGAAAATGCAAGCACAATCAAAGAAACTAGTAAATTCAAAGGGAAGTTTACGAACTTAACAATCAACACCCCATAGGAAAACCAAAATGATAACATGAACCATGCTTAATGGTTGAGTATGAGATATAATTGACTTTAAGTGCATGAACAACTCATATTCACTTAAGGGTTGAGAATTCTTTAGCTCACTCTTCTCTCCTCATTAGGGATCTTTTCACTCAAAATTTAAGTAGCAAACATCCTACCATAAGCTTGTAATAGCTCTAAAATATCCACTACTATTTAACATTTAGGTTAAGAATCCAGAGGGCTTTTAAGGGTTGTAATGATAGAGTTGGACCATTTGGAATGAATGAAGGATATGGTAAGAAACATTGCATGCGTGGAAAATCATAACCATCCACAGTAGCTCTCAACATTCAATATTAAATATGCTTGACACTAATGTATTTGCTACTCACAAGGCCTTTTAACAAATGCCTTATTCTTCTTCAACTTGTTTCTCTCTTTCTCTCTCTCTCTCTCTTCTTTCTTTTGTACACATTTTTTCTTATTTTTTCCTTTTTTTTTGAAACTTAAATACATGGCATTTCAACATATGAAAGATAGTAGAAATATTCAATGATATTTACTATGGAAGTCTAAATAAAATATGCATACTTTGTCACTTGCCACAATGATGAATGAAATGAAGTGAAGGCTTAAAGAAAAAGGTTGAATAATGGATGAAAGTTTGTTGCTTGTGTTTGGGTAAATAGGTGTAGAAAGGAATACCTCTATCACATTCAAAAACCACAAATACACATGCAATTTTGATCAAGAGCTAAGACAAGTTCTAGAGGATGCAAACCAATGAATATTCACTCAATTTAAGAAATTAAGGCTCAAGCATATCCTTCCAATGAGGGGTTCATATCTCATTTTCTCATACACAAAGTTTCAATGAACAAGAATTGGTCAACAAGCATTGAGTCACTTATCATCAAGAGAATCATAGAATGATGACTAAAAAGATCTAAAGAATCACTTAAGAAAATACTCAAATCTCAAAAGTACTCATAAATTCATTAGAGGAGTCATTTTCAAACTCAAGAATTCCAAAACTCAAGGATGGCATGGTTTTAGAGAGAAAACATGTTTTATACAGTGAAGATTTTGCTTGAAAAATATGTTCAAGGAGCTTAAAAAGGTTCATCTTCTTTAGCATTACCCAAGGCAAACAGAATGAAAGTAATACATGGAAAAGGATTCCAGGTAGTGACTTAAAAGCAGGGAAGTCACGACTTGAGGTCATAGAAGCCACCACTAAGAAATTTTTCAAAGCTTTTACAATGTTTTACAAACTACAACCTTTAGCAAACATCAAAATAGTTAAAGATCATCCTATTTACAACAATTCACCATCCACCATCAATTCAAGACTTAAAGAATGATGATGAAAGACTGGATTTTTTGAAAAATTTTGCCAAGGTATGATAGGAACAATACAACACATCTGCAACACATCCAAAATAAATCCCTCCCCTACATTGAAACTTGACGTTGTTCTCAGTGTAAAAGGGGAAGGAAAAAGAATCACCATCCACCACAACTAAGAACAAAAATCTTCCCCACACTTGAGCCCCATTGAGCATTTAATCCTTATGCTTTCTACTAGAACGTCTCTACTTTTCTACTGGTATATGTCCCTCCCCCACACTTATCTTCCTCAATCAATAGTCAAGCTCAAGAAATCATAGAAATTAGGAAAAAAAGTAAGTAAGGAAAGAGACAACCTTAGAACAGAACCGTTTGAGAGCCTTGTAGCAGAAATTTTCATCCCGAATGCTGAACATGTGATGATCCAAGCCAAACACGACAATGAAACCATGGAATTTGGGTGAAGGCTTAGGATCAATAGGTAAGGACTTCGAGATGAATGAAACTTCATGGTTCGCATGAAGCCTTGACTCTCCCTCTTGCTGCAATAAATTTTTAAAACAAGGCAAATTACATTACACCACAGACATGAAAGCATATGACAATAAATTGGAAATATTAACATTGACATCATACTTATTCTCTAAAACAAGAGGCATATGACATTTAATTCCACAAGACTCTATACTGCATGGCAAGTTTTGTGAAGATAATTTAGAGCAAGTAGAAAACACATTGTCATGCAAGAGAGACTCCATGTATTCCACATCAGTCACCCAAGTATCACCCACCACTAGAGAACCATCATCATCATCATTAAGGGGTGAGGGATCACTCATAACACGGTCAATTTCAATACAAGCTAGACATTTATACTCAATGGTGCAAGTATCACAAAATAATTGTGCATGATCAGCAAGCAAAGGGGTATTATTAGCATGCAAGGGTGAAGGAGGAATAGTCTCTGATATGACACAATATTACACATTTACTATCAAATTGTATGATATTTGTGATATGTGGATTAAATGTTGCAATATTGCATTTTGATGAATAATGGGTAATAATTGGCTATTTCCTTATGATTTGTTTAATTCTCCACTTGCCTTTGCAAAGGTATCTTATTCTATGTTTTCAGGCAAGCAAAGGAGAAGCCGAAGCCTAAAATAGGAACCAAGATGGAGACACTGGAGCTGGAAGGCCAAGCCACATGGAAAGCTTATCTGCCAACCAAGGTCGCGACCCAGCACTTTATATGTCGCGACCTAAAGACTTAATGAAGCTGTGGGTTTTGGACAGAGCCAAGCCCAGAAGGAAAGATTCGAAGTACATGTCACAGCATGGAGACTGTTGTGTCGTGACCTGAGCTCGTGATTTGAAGAAATATCAGGTTTGATTAGGGTTTGCAATTAATATATATTTTGGGATGTTAACCCACAAAGTATGACGAAAATTATCCCTGAGGTCTCAGAGTAATCAGCCTGAAACCCTAAAATTCCTGATTTTCTCAATTCCCAAACCCTAGATTGAAAACCCTAGCCTCCATCTACCCTAACTCCACCCATCCTAACCCTAATTCTCATCAATCCCCTTCTACATCTTATGGATTTGAAAGCTGAATGTGGTAGCCGGATGCTTGAAGCCATGAGAGGCTAAGCCTTTAGCCTCTAGATGATGGATTAGACAGTTGGAGATTACGTATTAAACAGGGAAGTTCAATTTCTAATTTAGATCTTTTGAATTCTTCTTATCTTCTATGAGTTCTCCTAGGTTTAGGTAGATGTGATTGAGATGTGTTGAATTTCATGGTTGTGGTTGCAATCTGTAAAGACTTGAATTTTA
>JBAGKO010000014.1:1948545-1958836 GCA_037177275.1 Acacia concinna
TTATAAAGTGCAAAAGGGGAAAAATAATCCTAGGCCCAATTTAATCTTAGAAGTCAAAGAAGTAATTGTTTTTACAAATTAGTTTTCAAACATTCTCTTATCACCAAATCTTTGTCTTAGCCCAACTTAGTTGAATTCACTCGCCTATTGTTTGATCACATTGTTATCAAATCTCTGTGGGAAAGATATTTATTTATTACTTTATTACCTACGCGATTCGTGCACTTGCGGAGCGAACAATAACAATCACCAAGTTTTGTCTCCAAATCGTAAAATGACTTGGTCAATCAGTTTTTGATATTTCCGCCGAATGCGATATTATCTCCAATGGCTATTCTGATCAATGGGCCACTCACTTCTTTTATGGTGGTCCTGGAAGTAAACCTAATTACCCATAATTTTAAATCATCAAATTTTTTTTAAAAAAAAAAGAGATGTCACTACCTCCAATATGTTACAATTTTAATATGCCACTTTGCAAAATTAGTATGTCTCTCATCAAAAGTAGAATAGCAAAATGTATTTCCGTATATTAGATTATGTTCAACCTCTTCTCTATCTATTTAGTATTTCCACACTTTCTTATTTTAGTCTGTCAATACCTCCAAGTGAAACAATACTCATAGATATTATCAGACAAAGCCAATATAGGTCAATATAATATTTCTGGTTAACTCATAAACTAAACGCAGATGTTTAGTGCCTATGGGATCGATTAACTAATTAGCAAAACTGTAGATTAATAACCTAAACAACTAATACTGTTAGGATGTCTAAGTGTGAATGAACTTGAGTTGACATAGATATCCCATGCTAGATAAAATTAGGGAAAACCATTTGTATGTACCTATAATTTTCTTAAATTTTTATTTGATACCTACCTGTTTTTTTTTTTAATTACGTCATTTAATTGTATTCTTTTTTCACCATCAGCCCTTCTAATATTGTTTTGTTAGCATTATTAATCATTACACAAAACCTAAGGTCTGTTTGGTTTGAGGAGAGGGGAGGGGAATGGAGGGATTTTGCTCTCCTCCCCTTATTTGGCATCATATATTTTTTTGGAGGGGAGAGAAAATAAACCTTCTTCCAAAATTAGGGGGATTTGGAGAAAAAGGGTAATATTTTGCCTTATCTTGACCTTTCTGTGCACACTTATTTTTATTATTCCAACACATCTTTGCTTCCCCCTCTCATGCGACAGGCAAACACGACACTCATAGTGAGGTTGATTGTTTGAGGGAAAAAGGGTGAAGAGTTGACGGTCGGCGGCGAGCACCCCTTTGGATTTCAACGCTAAATTCCCACCTTTGCATTCCCTCCCGCTATTCTCTCTGTCTTCTTCATCTTCCTCTACAACAAGCACCACATGTTATTAATTAGTTATTAATTTTAGGATTCGTATCAGTTAAGTATCAATAGCACAATGGAAAATACTCAGGTCTAGTTTCCTATATCTATTATATAAAATTCTTCAATCTCATATGTCCTATTTTTGAAATATCATATCATTATTTACTAATAAAACCACATGAAAAAAATAGGACACATGATTTTGTGTAATTGGAAAACTTGATATAATGAATATAAAGAACTTTATGTAAATATATATATATATATGGTCCTAATATAATTAAAAATAAAAATAATGCAATATGAAAATTCTAAACATTCAAAATGAAGTTTTTGACCAAAATATTATGTACTACCTCTGTTTCTTTCACAAAAATAGGTCTTATATTTAGGAACAGAGAGAGTATTAACTTTTCCATCATCAATTAAGAATACCCCGGACGTATAAATAACTATGTCCACATGAGTAAAGCAATATATAATATAGTTGAAAAAAACAATCTCTTTCATAAAAATTATCTTTTCAAAATTTAAAAATAAAAACGAAAGGACTAAAAAGGTTTTTATTCATCATTTTAGTAGGTATATTTTGAAATCTGGAGTTGGAGACGAAGAAAAAAATATGAAAGCAGGAAGAGGTCAAAAAGAGAGATAGTTAAATTAGAATAATCTTGATAGTTGTAGTACACAACGCTCGTAACAATTACAAGTTACAACAGTAATTTTGACATTTGTATGTTGTTCTCATCACAGAATGAACAATATGCGAATTTCCACCAATACAAGTAGTAGTTATATAGTTTATTGCGGCAGGTCATGGAGCAATATCGTTATTGGGTTGCTGGATCAATCAAGTAAACTAAAGAATCAAATTACTGTATGATACCTTTGTAGACCAGAAAGGAGCAAAAGATTCCAAAAGCTCACGACAGTAACATTACCATTCCTATTAATTTTGTGAACGATCAAAGCTTGAATATATATCAACTTGAGAACTTTGGTTTCGGTGCTTGCTGCTTTCTATTTCTCACAGCTTCAATGGCGGACAAACTAATAGAAAATGTAAAGATTTGGATGGTAAGTGTGGTTTGGTTCTTCTTAATGTGTTTTGTGCTCATGACAATGGCAGGTCAAGATACAGTTACTAGCAATGGAAAACTGGCCAAGGAACTTGAGGTTGAGAAACTTTTGAAGAAGTTGAATAAACCAGCTGTTAAGTCTATCAAGGTATACAGTTTAACTTTTCCATTAACTTTAATGGGTTAATTGTGACTGACGTTTATATTCAAATGTTTCTACGAACAATAAAACTTGCGAACTATTCAAACAAGTTTAACCGTGGTTGTTTACCAATTATTTGCCAAACCCAGTTTTCATTATCAATAACTAGGGCATGTTTGTTTTTGTATTATGTTTTTTTAATTTAGTTTACAAAATTTTTTTTAAAAATAAGTTTAAAAGTAGCTTAAAGGAAGTTAAGTCTCTAGTTAATAGATATGGGAATATTGTTTCTATTTGCAACCTTTATGGACAATTTTCCAATTTTCAAAATTTTATGGTGTCAAGTGTTCCTTACATATAATTTTGTTGTTAAATTAGTACACTTGCCCTTTATAATTTATGTATTTGGATTAACATTTGGTATCATAAAAAATAGAGTGCCGATGGTGACATATTCGACTGCGTAGATATTTTAAATCAACCAGCTTTTGATGATCCAAAATTGAAAACTCACAAAATTCAGGTAACAAAATTTATGTTGATTATTTGTCCTTGTGTTAAATTGGATTTTTGTTTCAACTCACAAATCTGAGGCCAATTATATCCTATTCCATAAAGATGAGGCCAGCATTTTATCCAAAGGGAACAAATTTTTCAAAATCAAACCCAATAATTGCTCAATTGTGGCACAAAAATGGAAGTTGTCCAAAAGGAACCATTCCTATAAGAAGAACAAAAAAAGATGACATATTGAGGGCAGATTCTATCCAACAATTTGGGAAGAAGATCAACCAAACCATTCCTGATCTGTCCGCAGGGTCATTATACGCTGCATTTGGCCACGAGGTACTAATACTAACTGACCCACTCAGTGAGATAAGGATTATTATTGTTATTTGATGTTTTTCCTGTATTGAATATATTTTGATTGTTCGGTTGATGGTTTTGGTGCCTCTATATAGTATGCCATATCTGAATTGAGAGGAGATAGATATTATGGAGCACAGGCATCAATAAACATTTGGAAGTCTCATATTCAACAATTTAATGAACTTAGTATCTCTCAAATTTGGATTATGAATGAGGATGATTCTAATAATGTTGAGACCATCGAAGCCGGTTGGCAGGTATATATATATATATATATATATATATTCTATAATTTCTTTGGCATAACATGTATGTATGAGTACATTTTTATATATTAATTTTTTAACAAATTTTTGGTCTGTCTATTATTATATATTGTGATTTATTGTACCTTGATTTGGAAAATCAGATTTATCCAGGACTATATGGAGATGATAACCCCAGACTCTTTATATATTGGACAGTAAGTTCAAATCTCTTACCATACATATAAATTCTTGTATCCTCAAATAATTGTATTTGTTTTTATTTATTAATTGTTATTGGCTTAAATACATTATTACTTTTTCATAACACAGAGTGATTCATATGGCCGCACTGGATGCTATAATCTCCGCTGCTCTGGCTTTGTTCAAGTTGATAATAGAATAGCAGTTGGAGGCAGCCTGCAAACATCATCTGTCTATGGTTCTTCTCAATATGCATTATCCATCCTTATCTGGAAGGTACTTTTTTTTTTTTGGAAAGAAGCAATTATTTAGTTTAATCCCTCAAGTTTTCCTAACCTATTGGTGGTCTCTGTACTTTATGAGTAATTACAATTTAGTCCTTGAAAAAATAGATAGAAGAACAATCTATTTGTGTGTTGTTATAGTTTACCTCACTTTTGAATTGAGTCCTCACATATAATTTATTGTATTTGAATTCATTATTTATATTTTAGTCCATTATGGGTATTCAATATTGAGTACAAAGTCCATTAATCTTAATTTATAGAATTTCTTGAATTTTATGAAATTTCGTTCATCTTATTTAACACCGTTTGAACATTCATGCATTTCTACAAATGAAATTTTCATATATTTTATAAATTAATTTTACCTAACCAAATAATAAGTAATCACAAAAAATAAATTAGGCGACCTGATTCAAAATTGAGGTATAATATAAATACCTGTGGATTAATTTTCCTAAATTAAATAATGTCTAAAACTTGAAGAACTAAGTTGAATGAGTTGAACCTCATGTATTCAGTTGTAACCAAATCAAAACTAATTAATTTATGATTGTATTTTTCCTTTTGTTCCAATAACATATTGCCCTTAAGAAATCCAAACAACTTCAACGAATCCCTAATGGCATAATATCATATCATTCCACTATTTGAAAAAATATATATTGTAACAGTAAAGATGATGATGGAGCTGCAGGATCCAGGAAGTGGAAACTGGTGGATGTTACTTGAGGGCAGTGTATATGTCGGATATTGGCCAGCTTCTTTGTTCAATCACATGTCATCACAGGGTGCATCAAATGTAGAGTGGGGTGGTGAAATAATAAACAGAAGGAATTGTGGGCAACACACCACGACAGAAATGGGAAGTGGCCATTTTCCTGAAGAAGGTTTTGGAAAAGCTAGCTTTTACAAGGAAATTTCAACAGTTAACAAAAGTAATTATCTGGTGTCTCCTAAGTGCCTTTTAAATTATGCTAGCAATAGCAGGTGCTATAATATCACCCCATATGCTAATTCTAATGATTGGGGTGCCTACTTCTTCTATGGCGGTCCCGGAAGAAACGAAGACTGCCCATGACTTCTTCTATGTAGTCCATGGGAGAATCATACCCTATTGGTTGCTTCAAGGCACATGACTTTAAAAAGTCTAAAACTGCATATTTATATACTAGCACTATATATGACGCTTGATGGGATATTAATTATGTAAGATAAAAAAAGTCTTCATAAGATGCTAATACTATGTTTGACCGTGTTATATGATAAAAGAGTGGATAAAATGGCTCTAAATATTTTATTAATGTGATGTAAGTGAAAAGAGTGGATATAATAAGTCTTAGAATAAAGGAACTTGATGAATATTCATAGACATGTGATAAGGTAATTATTTAAACCTGATTTCAATTCTAATTACTAGATTAATCACTAACTTAGGTCATCTCCCACTTATAGTTTTCTTTCACTCTTTTTGTTTAGATTTTTCTTTTCTTTTAGGTCTTTGAGCTAACTAGTTAATTAACAAATAAGGAAGTTGATTTGCATTATGCTAATCTACTTGTCCTAACTAACTCTAAATTCAGAAAACAATAAAAATCAAAGCTATTCCTAACAATTCGGTCAACTAAGCAAGCTAACTCTTCACAATTTCAATGAACCAATAATTCCACAGGCATTCTCCCGGCAATTTGATCTCTACTATCATTGCTGGACAAATTATTCAGCAAATCACATCCATTCACGCACTGATAAACTATAATTTAGATTCACTTCTGCAATTTGACTAGCAATTCCAATTTATCAACCGAAATCAATATATTTATCATTCATGCGTTCAAAAACTCAAACCTAAGTGGAACCGGACATGAACTACTCAAAATCCAAACCAATTCCATTGTAAAATGAATTAGAACTACAGCATAGCAGATCTGCTCCTCTGTTTTCAAAAGCATATTGGAAAAATAGAAAATCAATATGAGAAGAAGGAATCATGGATTAAAATGAATATAATGAAGATCATAAGCTCAACAGAACATCAAATTACCAGGAGAATAAGAAAATTAGCTGCTCATTGCAGCTGGAAACGCAGTAAACGAGGAAACAGAACCAGTCATGAACCAGTTACGTCCAGTAAACTTTGACGACTATTTTCGGCCACCACCATGCTCTAAAAACTCTAAAACCAGTCTATAATGAAGATCCTCTTTTTTATTTCTTTCCAAATAACTTGAAACGAGCTCGGTATGATTTCTTCAGCTCCAGATATCGCGTCTCAAAGTTTGAAACCACCACGAAGCAAAACAGAACACGAAACATGCGAACGGGAAACTTCAGCAACGGTTTCCGTCGACCACCGTCCTATGAAGCTTCAGAAAACTACCCATATCTCTAGATTTCTATCTTATCTTTACAACGAGTGGTAGAACATTCAATTTGGTTGAGAAATGAGTGAGTTATGAGCTCCAGAATCCAGCTTACCCCAAAAGAACAGCCCCTGTTCTTCATTTCAACGGTGAGATTTCCGTTTCGCGCAAATTACAAGTTGGACCCCCCTCCTCTCTTCTTTACATTTTGTGCTTTTCCCTTTTTGATATTTTCATTATGATCCTTCTTTAATCTTTCCTTCATTTGGCAGCACTTTCCCACTTTGCACTTAGGTCCCTTTAATCTTTTTCTTCCAAATTTGACCCTCTTTCACCTAGATCCCTAAAACAAAATGTAACTACAATTAAGTCCTTTTTATTTAATTTGTTAAATTCTGCCATTGTAATTATTTTTATTCATTTTGTATATAAAATGACCAAAATACCTTTATACACATTGCGCCTTCTAAATACCTAAAATGCTTCTCTAGCTCAATTTTTCTCAATTAAACACATGTAATAATCATAATAAATCATGCAAATTATGTTCTATCAATATGTTTTGCATCAACCACAAACATTAAGGGTTCAAATTGCAAATTCGCATAAATCAAAAGTTTCTAGACTTAAGGAGTGTCATAATGTCAATAATTGTCATAGTACACTTCATTCGACATTGTGAAGACAAAATATGGGTGAGCTAACAATCCTAATAATTAAGAGCAATATTTCAATTTTAATCCAATGACAATTCACACAGCAAATGCATAAGTCATGCTGAGTAATAAAATAATAAGTAAATTAGTGTTTTCACGAGGATTTGATTCTAAAACCTTGTCAAGTAATAATTATCATACTTTCACTTAATTTGAGTGAAAGAAATATCAATAATAAAACTTAAATCTCTTTAAGTCTTCAACTCAGCTCAATCTCCACTTCAAGGATCAAACCCTATCAAAGCAAGCCTCCAAAATTGCCTCCAGAGTCCATAATGAAGGCCAAGGTTGAAGATGGAATAATATAAAACCCTAATTCAACTGCTATAATCAAAATGCATACAAGGCCAACAACTCTCGGTTTTGATTTTGATTTAGGTCGACAACTCTCCGTTTTGTATTTAGTTGGGGCAAGAAAATGTGTTGGCTAAGGAGAACATTCCTTATCTTTTTTTCTAATCTTTTCTTGTCTCGCTATCATGTCTTGATTTATTGAACTCATTTTCAACTTCTTAGGTACTGATTTAAGCTTCAAATGGCTCCATATGTGGCTCAAATTATAACCTCTCAAAATAAGAAAATCTATGCAATCCAAAGTTGATAAAACTTGGAAAAATATTCACTATCACCCCAAAACTATAATCCATAGTTTTAGCCCATGCACATTTTCATATCATTTGTATCATCAAATATGTGTGAATATAATTCACCAAGAATTCTAAGAAACTATAAACATGGCGTGACTTTAATAAGTGTCTTTTCCTCAATTTGACTTTTGGAAACTTAAGATTAGAGCGAAGGCAAATTGTGTAATGTGATTTATATATATTTGGATTGACAGTGATAAAAATGATGTTTTTTCAATTTAATTGTTGAAAACTTGTTTGGACAATTATATTGAAAAGCAAATTATATATAAAAAAAAGAGTTAAAAGACATGGATCTTATTAAATAATTAATACACACACATATATTATAAAAATAGGTAATTTATTATTGAAAAAATTGGAAAAGTACTCAAATGCTTTAATTTTAGAGAAAAATGGGGAAAAGTCCTCCATTGAAAATTTAACTGATAAGAACCTAAATTAGAGTCATATGTGTGTGCCAAATTAATAGGTAGTTTGTGTATAAATATTTTTTAGGGAAAATGGTAGTTAGGTCCTAGAGATGGGACTTAATTGTAGAATGGTTCTTGCAAGTTGTTAATCCGCACTGCTTAAGTTGTCATTTGTTACTGCTTAGTTGTTATTAGGGACCATTTTGCAATTAAGTTCTATCTCTGGGACCTAACTGTCATTTTCCCTATTTTTTAAGTCTTTCTGGCCAATTGAATCTATTATCATATTTTTTACCAACAAAAAAAAATATAATAACATATAATATATTCTAAAGGAAAAAGAATTATCATCTTTAATCAGTATCCCTATTGCATATATACATTAACTTTTTCTGGCAACCATATATACATATTCTCTCCTCTCTTTTCTTTTTTTATACCCCTCCCTACTCTAAGCAATAGCAGAAGAGGAAAACCAAAAGTGATAGGCTGCAAAATGTGGGTTAACAAAATAATTAGCTTTTCTCCTTTAAGCCCAACAGGGCAAAAGCTAAACCAAACACAACCAAAAATAAAAATAAAAAATACCAACCAAACACTACCCCCAACCCCAAAAAAAAAAAAATACCAACAGTTACACACACAAAAAAGTCCTCCTTTTTAGTCACTAGGGCTGAGCAAGCCGCTTGCAACCAGTTACGCCCGCTCGCAACCCAATATAAATTTATTTGTTTTAGGCCCACTGAAAATATACCCAATTAATTATTAAATGGGCGGGCTAATACCCACCCTTTTAAGTATTAAACGAATAGGCTACGGGTTACTCATCGAGCTGTCTGTATTTGCCTGTTTAATACTTATATTTATTTTTTAATAAAATTTTGAGAAAATCCCAAAAAAAGATAAGGGAAATAGGGAAATTCCAATTCAGAGTAGTGAAATCGGGAAATCTCAAATCAATCTTTTGTACTTTTATTTGCATAATTATGAAAATGTTACAGAATTTTTAACAACACGAGTATCATAATTCACAACAAGAGTATCTCAATTAACAACATCAGCAAAAACAACTCACAGTGTAAATATGTAGTACCTAAATACTTCTGGTATTGTTAACTTAGATACCTATGTTGTTAAAAATCCAGTGGCATTTTCGTAATTACGCACAAAAAAGTATAAAAAGATTGATTTGAGATTTCTCAATTTTACTATTTTGAATTGGATTTCCCTATTTTCCTTATCTTTTTTTTAAAATTTTCTCTAAAATTTTCCCCCCAAAAATTAAACTCCCCTTCATTCTGCCGCAACCTACATACTATATTGCTGCCATTTACCATTCTAAGTTATATAAACTCCCCCCAATTTTTTTTTTGTAATACTTATATGTTTTTTTAATTCTTATATATATTTTTTCTAGTCCTTCTACTAAGCCCAATTAATAATGGGCTGCCCTTTACTAGCCCAAACCCAGACAAATAATTGAAGCCCGTTTATTAAACGGGTGTACCAAATGCTTAACGGGTACAGGTTGTTTAAATATAAACGGGCTAGTACTAGGTTGACCCTCGGCCCACCCATTACTCAGCCTAATTAGCCACACAAATAAGCCATCCCAAACACACTAACAAATAACGAATAGCTTGATGAAATAAGAAAGAAAAAGTTATAAAGAAAGAAATAAGGAAATAATCTTTTGTGGATTTTATGAATTTAAAGCCAATAGATAATAAGGGAAAGTTATCATAGAAAATTCAACCGAATTAATTGTTCAGAATTATATTGCGAGAATTAATATTTTTTGCCTTGTAAGAATTAATATATTTACTTCTTTGTTTATTTCATCATTCATATATTTATTAAAGGGTGAAAGGGCAAAATTGTCTTGTAAGTACTGCCCCAGGGGCAATTTTGCCCTGGAAGTTTCATAAGGGGCAATTTTGCCCCAAAAGTTTTAAAAGTGAGGCAATTTTGCCCT
>JBAGKO010000014.1:2011803-2022856 GCA_037177275.1 Acacia concinna
TTTGCAATCTCTCTTCCCTTATCTTATTTATATCCAGCATATTTGATTTGGTTAATTGGATGTTGTTTTAAGGCTTAATATCTTTCTATTTATTATTTACAAAGATTTTCAAGGTTATTAAATTTTTATATTACACCCAATTCACTCCCTCTTGGGTGAAAAGCCAACACTAACAGGTATCATGGCAGGTGGCTTGACAACAAGTTCCAACTCGATCTTGTAGTCCGCCTCTCTCCTCGGAGGCTTCTTAGGTAACTCAAGAGGCCTTGTTCTCCTCAAGGACTTTCTTGATGACTTGGTGAATGTCACCCCTTTGTGCTGCATCTGTTAAGTCATCCGTCTTCATGAAAGCCAAATAAGTCAGTTTTCTTTTCTTTACTCATTTAGCAACTTTCATGGTTGACAATTTCTTATCCTTACCAGATCGCTTAACTAGAGTACTCATAGTAGGTACCATACAAGATGTCACTCCAAAAATGCATACAGAATTTAGGGACAATATAGGGATAGCTTCTACTTTCAGCATGAAGTTCATCCCATGTATGATGTCGAAATCATCCATTTGGACCATCAAGAAATCTGCTTGGCCCTTCCAAGCACCTAGGTTCATCTCAACACCTTGTGTTGTACCACTAAGGGGTTTAGCACTGGTGTTCACTATCTTAAGCCACCCCTTATTTCGAACAACCTTGACTTCGAGCCTCTTGGCTTCATCATCAATGATGAAGTTATGAGTGGCTCCCGTGTCTACCATTGCCTTGGTAAACTTCCCATTAATGCGTGCCTTAACGTAGATTAGCCCCTTGCTTGTAGTACTTGACACTGGTCTAGCATTGAGGGCATTCAGGAGTTGTAAACATCCCATATGGATCGGGTCTTATTCCTTGTCAAATCCTGTTTCCTGTTGCTCCACCAGGGCTAACAAGGACCCGAGCTTTGGACACTCCTTCATGGGGTATAACCCTTACACACGAAGCATCCACCCTTAAGTATGAACTTCTTTTTGTTATCTTTATACTCCTTCTGATTAAAGGATGGCTTGGAGTTACCATTCTTATCCTCGGTTAGAGTCTTCCTAAAGTCCTTTTTCTCTCCCCCACCTTTTCCAAAGTTACTTTTCTCATTCTTACCCTTTGAGCTAGTATAGCTTCGTTGATACTCGGTGAGACACTCAACAATAGCAATTGCTTCATTTACTGAATGGGCATTTCAGTGTTGCACCTCTTGCTTTGCCTAGTTTTGGAGCCCATCGACGAAGTAGAAGAGCAATTCCTCTTTAAACATATTAGGGATTTGTAGCATGAGGGTAGTGAACTCCTTCACATACTTTGAAATGGAGTTCTTGTGCTTCAACTCCCGTAACTTCTTCCTTGCTTCATATACAACATTCTCCGAATAAAAATGTCTCTTAAGTTCTTGTTTAAAATCTTCCCAAGTATCAACTTGGCATAACCCCTTTTCTACGTCGGCATGTTTCCTACGCCACCATAACTAGCAACTCCATAAAGGTAAAGGGTTGTAGTACGTACCTTGGTGGCCTTTTCTATAACATTGAGACCCTCAAAGTAAAGCTTTATTTGCCACAAGAAGTTCTCAACCTTCTGTGCATCCCTCTTGCCCTCAAAAACCTTAGGCTTTGGGGGTTCAACCTTTAGCCCAATGATACCATGGTAACTTCCCACTAGCCATGACCTTCTTGCACAAGACGAGTTCTCCACGCAACTCGTCAATGCTTTCTCACATGACTTAGAGCGCTTCCATCACCTGCACTTTGAACCGCATCATACGTTCATCCTTCGTGGCACCCTCATTCTGGCAAGCTAAAATGTCCTCCTTGAGTGAGTCTATCTCTCCAAGGATGTGACCCTCCAACGTCTCTACAATATGTTCGACCCTCTCAACTCTTTCTCTTACCTCGGCCAATGCATGGTCCAAAGCTACCACCTCTCATGGTTGACTTTGTCCTCTTGATTTCTTCTTTACTATAGAAGGTACAGTCTCCCTCCCACGAACTTTTGCCAACTCGAACATGTCACTTCCCTTGTTTCCTTTGTCACTAGCCATGAACTTAATCTTCAATACAAACCACCAACCTTAGCTTTGATACCAATTGTCACTGACTTATCCTTACAAGTATCCGTGCGGCAGTTAACCTCTTGTCACCCCTCGCAAACTAGCCAATTCAGCCTCCCATACTCAAATACTTAGGAGAGTATTCAAGAGAACTCACGAATGCATAAGGAAAGAACTTTGTATTGAATTGAAGAGAACTTTACAAGGAAGCTTTACAAGAGAGTTTTATAAGAGAGACTTGAACTCTTGGTTGCCTTTGGGAGCAAATGGCTCCTCCTATTTATACTTTCTCAACCTCCCTCATGAGATTCTAGTATTTCGACATGTGTCCTTGGGTGGACGATTAAGATTGAGTTTCCAAAGATTTCTATAGATATATAGATCTTGATAGAGACTCCCTTACATCCTAGAGTTCTTTAGAATTCTCCACAATTCTATGAACTCTCCTATGTCCAAGAGTTCTCTAGAAATTTCCATACTATTCTATATTGTTATAGACTTCTCTAGAATTCTCTACACAATTATATATATATAAAGTAAATTCAAGAAAGTGCAAGAAATCCTAAAAATTCTAGAGTGTGACACTCCGCTTGTATAACAGCCCTCCTTTGAACTCCAATGCGCCCCCTTTTTCCTGAGAGAGAATAGCATCACTCACCCTCTCGTTGTAGCCCTTGTTTCGTCTTTCAAGCAGATTCTTTTGCCAAAATAATTTGTGTCCCCATCCCATGAACTTTGAAGTTGGGTGGTGCCTGAGTTTCTCTCTTATAGTCGCACTAGCTTCATCTGTTTTGGTTCACTTATATTCTATTTTTCCTTTCCCTTGGTTTTTGGTTTCTTCTCATTTTAGTTTCTCTTTTGTTAAAGCAATTACACAGCATGCACCATCTACATGCTCCTCATGCTAGCCCTTTTCCTATGGCTCTCCTGTGTTGAGCATTCGTTACTTTTCAAACACCCTAACTTTGGGTGTAGACGTCACGCGGCTTGGGACGTGCAACTTGTGGTTTTGAAGTAGAATATATCCTCCTTAAACATCTCAATGCCTACTATGATAGGTCCTTCATTTAAGACCTTTATGGTTTGGGTTGTACTTTTTTCCCTTCACTTCAAATTGTCACTGTCTTACCTTATTGGTTAGTGCTCTCCATACCATATCAATGGGCCCACTAATATATTATGGTAACATTTTTAATGAACTTTGATTGTTTATAAAAAAAGGAAAAAGTTATAACTTGTATATCACCAAAAATCTTGTGACTATTCTTCTACATTGCAATGATCAAAGGATGACGAGTCATTAGGCTTTGCCAGAATCCTTCTTTGATAGAGAAAGGGCGAATTGCAACCTTCATTTTATTAAAGCATTTCCCAAAAAAATTATTAACAAATAATTTTGCAAATATTAGTTCAATGGTTGTAGGACTGCTATATAAAACTAAAATGTTTGATACACAAGTGAAATTTGTATATTTATTACTATGAATCAATATTTAATAACTCACTTTTAGCAATTTTTTTAGGAAAATATTTTGAAAGATGTTTGAAACACTCAAATTCTAATACGATCTTAAATTTAACTAATCATCCACTAGGTCAAGAAACTTGATTTAGGATTTTATAATTGAGTGATTTTTCATATATGCCCCTCCTCTCTTTTCTATCTCCCTTCTCATTCTCCTCACTCCGCTTGCCACTCAAAGATTCAAGGTAAGCTTCAAAGAAGAAAACAAACATTTTGCCTCAGACTTGATGATATTAAAGAATGAAGAGTTGTAAAATTAATTAAAACTTCAACATACCGTGTGAGTAAGGAAAGGAAAACAATACTCTGAGCACCATAAAAGCACAACCACAACTCAAAAACACATAGAATAAGTAAGAAGTTGATAGAAAGAGACAATTGGCAAGGGAAACAAAGGAAAAATTACAACACCCATAGCAGTGTGGACGCATGCACTAGTGATGCACAAGAAAATGGCAGAGGAGTTTTTAAACTTTTAGAGTTTCATGAAGCTTCCTCTTCTGTGCTTTCATACAAGTACACAACAGCCAAAAAATCTTAAGCGAAATGTCTTTTATCATGATGAATGGCAAGAAGTGGGAAGAGAATGAGGGAGGAGGGGCATGTATGTAAAATCATTCAATTCTAAAATTCTGAATTAGGTTGCTTGACCTAATTGATTATTAGTGAAGTTTAATGACCCAGCCTATATTATAATTTGAGTGTTTCAAATGTCTTTTAAAAAGATTTTCCTTTTCCAGATTAATAAAAGAAAATGTATATTAGGTAAGAACAAAAATGAGAAATTAAAACTATTAGTTAGATATATTATACTTGTGAAATTAGTTAATTTTTACTAAATTATATATAACTACCTTGCTAACCTCCATAAATTTTTAGATCTCAAAAAGTCGAGAGTATTTCTCTTAGTGAGTAAGAGCCAGGGCTAGGTCCCCTTCTCGATTGTGGTGTAAGCGTGAGGGTGTATGACGGCATCGATTTTGTCATGGTGGTGACAACAATCGGAGTGTAAAAGTAGCTGTCTCTCACCACTGGATAGGGGGTTTTAGAGTGTGATTTGGGAGTTTCAGTGGAAACAGTAAAATTTTGACAAAGCGGATCTGGTTTTGCAAAGTGACAAATCTATTGTGGAATGGAGTTAGGAGACTAAAATGGGTGGATTCAGAGGTTGAAAATTCAGCTATGATTGTTAATGTGGTAGCAAAAAAGACAGTGTACAAGCCTACATTTCACTCGTTGGCGCTGAAGGTTTAAAACGTGGTTGGAAAAGTCAAAATAGATGATGCTGAAGGAAATACTTTCTTGTGCAAATTTGATAGCAACAAAGACGCTGAGAGGGTGATCAGAGATGGACCTTGGAGTATTTAGAGGTATGGTTCTGAGTAATGTTTTTAAGTTTGGGGCTAGGATTGGTTGTGTGATGGCTCTTGAAAACCCTAAAGCTAATAGTGTGATAATAAGGAGTTTTGTTAGTGCTAGAGTGGAAGTTGATATATTTGAACCTATAATGATTACCTTCCAACTTATTAGACAAAATGAATTGAGTACTTGGGTGGGTGGTAAGTATGAAAAACTGTATCATTGTTGTTACTCTTGTGGAAGGACTGGCCATGAGTTTAAGACTTGTTATAAGACAATGGGATTCCTGTATAGAGGTGGATAGGGTGCCAAGGGTCAAAGCTATGACAGAAATTGTTGGTGTGGCTGACTTTCTCTAGATCCAGAATGAGAGAGGACAGGCTGAGAGGAAGGTTAATGATGTACAAATGGAGGATTCTGCACAAAGTGAGACAGGGGGTTGGGCAAGTGGGGAACAAAAGGGGACAAAACTTCAGAAGGACAAAGAGAAGGCCGTAGTACTTGAAAAGGGAGAAATTGAGCAAAAGACTAAGCAAAAAGATGGCCTTCAAAAAAAGCCTTGCAATTTAACCTATTCCAAGGAAGGATGTGGAAATAAAGATAAAAAAATTCGTGGCATTAAGGAAAAAAGTCCTGGTTAGGAAGGTCGTTTTTCCATTGAAAAAATTGACGTTAGAAGCAAGTTGTTCCTCTAAAATCAAGTATATAGAAGAGTTTCCAGCAAAGGAAAAAGAGGACAAAATGAACTTAGGGTCGGGTAATATGCTAGTGCTATGGAATACTATTGAGAATGAAGAAAAGTTGGCTGGAAGGCTCAAAGAGGAGAGCAATGAGAAGTGGGATTCTCTTAAAGCAAAGAAGGAAAAATTTAAAGCAATAGGTGATAGAAGATGTGGCTATGATGCAATGCTTGGAGGATGGGGCTTTTCATACTAGAAAATCACCACCAAAAGCAGCATAGAATAAGAAGAGAAGGCAAGCAACAGTGAAGAAATTGATTCTAGAGGGCATTATATAGGTTCCTATAAAGGTTATGAAGCTTGAGGGCAGTGTGTTAGGACCTATTGATTGGGAGGGTGTGTCTTTTAATGCTAAGAAGGAAGGCTTGGGTGGCTAGCCAGAAGCAGCCACCCAGGAATTATAATTGCCATTGCCTAGAATTGTCAAGGTTTGGGTGCTACCTTGACAATTCATCATCTAAAGTACCTGCTAAGAAAACATCCACCACATATTGTTTTTCTTTCAGAGACAATAATGAAAATTGAGAAAATATAAAAATTGAGGAGAAAGTGTAGATGGAGGGTGTCTTTTATGTGGAGTCGGTAGGTTTTTCTGGTGGACTAGTTCTTTGGTTCATATATCCGGTTAATATAGTATTTGTTAGTAGCTTGCACAATTTTATTCATGTTCGAATATAGGGATCAGTTGCTGCATGTTCTGGTTATGTTATATTTGTATATGGACCTTCGGAGATGAAAGATAGGAAGCAATGGTATGAGAAGCTTATTTCCCTTAATCCTTGAGCTAATTTCCATGGATTATAATGGGGGATTTTTAATGACTTGTTGTGCAGTGCTAATAAGGATAGTGGGAGGACATATGACTCTAGTGACCTTGAGAATTTTTAGGAGTTTATGCACAGCCTAGATATGATGGAAGTTGATTTAAAAGGGGGCCAATTCACTTGGATGAATAATCGCCAGGGGGAGGAGTTTATAAGAGAAAAGCTAGATAGAATAGCGTGCAATATGTGCTTAAATAACTTGTTTGATAAAGAGTAAGGTTTTATTTTGGATGTGGTTGGGTCTAACCATTGTTTGGTTTTGCTACATTTTGAATATATAGAAGCAAAGAATCCTTGGAGGTTAATATTTGAAAGCTTTTGGGTAGACAATCTTGAATTTTTGGAGCTAGTTCAAGCAAATTGGAATGATAAGAGAAGCAACATTGATCTAATAAGAGAATTTGTGGATAATCTGGAAAAAATAAAGAGTTGTTGTTGGCTGGAATAAAATGAAGTTTTCTGGTTCAAGGAAGATAGTGGAAGACTTGTTGGCTCAGTTTAAATAGTACTATGTGAATGGTTGGGGATTAGAGGAGGCTGCCAAGGCTAGGGAGGTTGCTGAACAGCTCAATAAGCTGTAGGAAATGGAAGAAAAATATTGGATGCAATGCTTAAGGATACAATGGCTTAAGGGAGGAGATTAGAACACACGGTTCTTTCACTAGTTAACTTTACAAAGAAGAAGAAGAAATAAGGTGCACAAAATTAGAAATGATAATGGTGAATGGTTGGAAAATCAAGAGGAGATCGGTGTTGCTCTTTAGGATTATTTCAAAAATCTATTATCTTCTATAAGCTATTGAGATTTTATCCTAATCCTTCAGTTTGTGGAGCTTGTAATTACTATTAAAATGAATGAGAGACTTATGAGGAGGTTATCTTATGAAAATATCAAGAAGGTAGTGTTTCAGTTAGGAGCTTTAAAGGTGCCAAGCCATGATGGATTTTCTTATGTATTTTATCACAAATCATGGGAGATAGTGGGCAAGCAAGTAAGCTTCTTGGTTCAATAATTTTTTGATCATGGATTTAATTTGGAAGCATAAAACATAATTTGGAAACATTAAACAAAAAATCAAGCCGAAAAAATTAGATCGGTTGGTTCAATAGGTTGAATAGGCCCTTGTTCGGTCCGAAATAAGAAAAATCGAGGGAAAGGGGTTGAACTGGTGAACCAGGTTACGCTAAAAAAAGAAAAAAAGAATGTATTTTTTTATTTAAAATTTAAAACTTAATTTCATAATTCATCCTTTGATTTATACAATAATGATAATTAATAGGTTAAATAACTGTAATATAATTATAGGCATTATAAATTATACAAACATATTTTCAGCAATTTTTTAAAAGATTTCCATTTTATTTATAGAAATTTAAAAAATATATTAATATATTACCACTTATTTTATTATTATCATTTTTTTGTCATATATTTTTTTTAATTATCATGTCTATTTATAATGTTATTTTGCTATTGTCAATTAAATTATAATATTTTAATATGACCGGTCCAACCCTCAGGTAAACCTTAATTGAACCATTAAACTTTAAACTAGTACCACAACTGGTTCATTGCCTTCGATTTTTTGCTCGCAATTCCTTGCTAAATAGACCAACAACCATAAGTTTTTTTTTTGGAAAATCCCAAAAAAAGATAAGGAAAATAGGGAAATTCCAATTCATAGCAGTGAAATTGGGAAATCCTAAATCAGTCTTTATGTACTTTTTAATTGTGTAATTATGAAAATACCACTGGATTTTTAACAACACGATTATCTTAATTTACAACAAGAGTATCTCAGTTAACAACAATAGAAGCATTTAGATACTAGGTATTTATACTGTAAATTGTTTGTGCAGTTAACAAAAAGATTAATTTGTGATGTTCCTATTTCACTACTCTAAATTAGAATTTCCCTCTTCTTCTTTTTTTGTCATCGACCAATGACCATAAGTTACGTATTGAATGAATATATCTCCTTCAAATAATTACTTCACCAAACTAATTCATGGATTAATTAAAAAAATTAATAAAAACACTTTAAAGTATTAAATTTATCATAACTTTTAATATTATCCTTATTAATTATACTCCTTATGTTTTATTTTATAAGCAACTTTATTTCATTGTTTAAAATTTAAGTTGTATTTTCTTTCACCACTACTATTAAAAGTATACCTTTATATTAATTATCACTCGCCTCTCTCTCTCTGTTTTTTTTTTCATGATAATTCTCTTTCATTTAATCATTTATTTGTTATTCTCTCTCATATTTTTTACTCAGTATCTCTCATATACTTGTATTGGACTATATTTATATCAAGTTCCTTACATCTATTTTGTCAGATTCTCTAATCACATGTGACCATGTGTTCTTTTTATTGTATTTAATTGAATATATAATTAAATGATAATTATTCAAACATAGGACACATAGCCACATTTAATTGGAGAACTTGATGAAATTGATCTAAGGAACTTGACCTAAGTATTTTTTATTTGTATTCATGGTCTCTCCTACTCTTTTTCATAGATATAATATCTGGAAAAATACATCACATTTTTAATATATTTATCTTTTTTAACTAATTTTAATTATCCATTCTTTTTCCACAATTTTTTTTTAAAAAAGTTTCTTTATAAAAAGGACTAAAGGGAGTATTAAGCTACAACATCATTTTAATTTAAAATTAAAGAATTATTATGAGATCCCAAAAAAAGAATATAATCAACAAGAAGTCATAATAACAAGTGAAACTATTACCATTTCCTAAACTAAACATTGACATTACATGTTGCTCAGTTGGTGTGGATTGTTTTTGTGACTACATTCGTTACTTGTGTTTGCATAGTAATCTTCCCTATTAATTTCTACCTTTCTTTCACTGCCCTTATCCGATTTAGACATATATGAAAAAACTACGTATTACTCGTTCAAAACAACAAATGTCTTATAATAGGCACTAGAAAAGGTCTAAACTTCTTAGATTTATGATTTCTTACTAGAAAAGTACTGCATCTCTACCACTTTAACTTCACACTATGTTTTATATTGGTCCCTTAATTTTATAATGTATCTTTTCTATTTTTTAACCTAACGTCATTAATAAAATAATGCTGAAACCGAGATTTTAAATTTTGACAATGCATCCTCTAATCCTGGCATGTTAAATTAAGTTTTTAAAATACTAATGATTGACCAAAAAAAATTATCATTTGAGACTATGGTGTTAGGGTTAGAGAACTAAAAAGATACTACTTTGATCTTTTTAATGAATAATTAATTTGCTAAAATGGCTATTAACTTACACTAAACTTGAATGAGTAGGATCATTTTTAAAAAAGATCAGAGGTGAAAGTTGAGGGATTAAGTTATAAATGAATTAAATGTTTATATACTGAGTCACATTGAGTTAATTGGAAGCATGAGTTACGATTGGGTTAAATGTCAAAGGAACCAGAGATTAATTTTCGCATTTAATTACAACATGGACGCTATAACGATATGGTTTATTGGCTGCCCATGTTAAGTCCAATTTGAGATTGTGGAGGGCTATGAACTTAATTATATTTAAATATTACGTTAAGAAGTATATATGAAGTAAAAGCTTTTAACTTTATATATATAATTTTGATTAGAAAATTAAAAAATGTTTTTTTTTGCAGCAAAAAGTATATTAACATAATTCCTAGCAGATTCAATCCCCATTCGTCCATGCTTCAAAATCAAAATAATAATGAGCCTTAAACATTACTTTGTTTTGTTATCCAATAGAAGAAACTCATGCCCTCGTTATATTCACGGAGTATCAAACTCAGGTTTTGTGTGTGTGTGTGTATATATTTCTTACAAAAAAATTTAGGTGAGTTGAGTTTCAGGACTCACTAAAATTAAGGTATGCTTGCCTACGAACTCAAAAAAACACTTGCAGAAATAATTACATATTATTTACCAACTAGATCCCTCACATTGGCGATATTTGAACTCATAACATTTATAGTTATAAGCCAATACCCTTATCAATTGAACCAACTTTTGATGGTCATTTAAAAATATTTAAAAAAAGCTCTTGGTGTCATTGGACTAGAAAGGGCCAACTATTTATTTGGCTAATCGATTTAACTAGCAGTCCCATTCTAACAAGAATAAAAATGAAATATTAACATCAATAAACCACATGGAGAAACCATATAATGTAGTAATGTTTTACATGAAGTGATTAGGGAATTTCTTTTGTTATAGTTTTAACTCACATGCTCATTATACCATAAAGAGGCGTTTAAACTCAAAACCCTGCGTCTAAGAAAGACTTGATAGATGATGAGATGGATGTTATTTGTTCTGCAAGACCCTGAAATGATGTTATGATTATAACATCAATACTATCTCCGATCTTAATTGTAAGATCTATTTTTGTGACATAAAAATGAGTCTTATATTTAAGACCGGAGGGAGTACTTAACTAAGTAATAATGTCTTATTACGTTTTGTTTATCATAATTGTTTGATATAATCCCGTCCCTTTTTTAG
>JBAGKO010000014.1:2039383-2051038 GCA_037177275.1 Acacia concinna
TCAAGTTATTTATTTGATAATAGACATTATGTTTAATATTTTAATTTAGTTTTGATAACTAAAGAGAAAATTTTTTTTTAATTGTATTTGAGGAAGTACAAATGTTATGCAACCTATAAGAAAAAAAGAAAAACTAATAACACAAATTGAAAAATAAAAAGGTTGAATCTCCATCTCTTGAAAATATATATAGAGAAAACTAATAATGTCATTCATATTATTTAGTGTTTAGTTCTTAGTATGTGACTTTATATAGTTATTTATTTGATTGAGATTTTGCAAATATTAATTTTTAGACTTAGTGTTTGTATTTTTGTTAAACATAGACAATATTTGATATTTTAATTTATTTTTGATAATATGTATGTTTTAAATTAGGTATTTTAGTACTGAAATAGATAAGAAACAAAAATATAGCAAACAGGCTTGAAGCCTGTGGGTCAGCCTATGGCCTATAATGAGATGTGTCAGGCCAAAAAAACGAGCACATTGTTCGGACTCAGAAATGATGATGAAAGTGATGATGGTTTTGAGGAACAAAATGATAATGTTATTTGTATTATTTAGACTTTAATATTTAGTTTATAATTTATAATTTGATTTCATCTAGTAAGTTTTTAGATTGTAGACATTAATTTTTGACGTTTTAGAATTCGTATTTATGTTTATTTAGTGTTTTAATTTAATTTTGATAATATTTATGTTTTAAATTAAGTATTTTAGACTTCAAACGCATAAAAAAAAGAAAATACATTAAAAGGGTTTAAAGCCCGCGGGCCAGCTCGAGCCCGTTACTAAACAGGCCGGATCTCAAAATTTTAATACTTTTTGAACTCAAGCCGGCCCAAAATCCCACCTCTAACTAGGGATATTGACACTAAATTAGTTTTCAGAAATTAAAGTAGTCTGCAAAGTAAGTTATTAATTTCAAGTAGTTGGCAGATTGTACTCAACGAATTTAAAATTAGGTTGCATGTTAAATAAATATGTGATTCGATTAGATGGAAGCGCAACACAATAAAATTGAATTTGAAAATAAATATAGAAAAAATATAGCAACCGATGACATAGTCACAATTTCTAAATCTATTAGCAGCCGGATAATAAAAGTTCACACTCATGAATAATTCAACTCGAAGGCAAATTTTTGTCAATTAATTTAACCTAACTTGAGGAATATCCAAACAAAGAAAAATCAACTTAAAAAGGATAATAAATAAAGTAAAAATATAGCAAACTCATAATATAGCAATAAAATAATTTTTAAAAAAATTAATAACAAAAATAGCACGCCTTAGTAATCCAGACAATTAAAGCACAAGTATAAAATAATATTTACATTTTTAAACCAAAAGATAATGAATATATTAATTTATTATATCAATATCCCATATAAGGAAATTCGGAATTAGGAAATAACAGTAAAATCATAATCATTTTTTGACCAAAAAAATCACAAACTTCTATTTCGAAATAAACATGGAATAAGTTCATCATCAGAAAGTAATTTAAATCATTATCATCCTGAAGAAATATATTTAAACGTAGATATCGTGATTTTTAAAACCAAACATTAAATCTTTTTCGGGGTTGAAATATTTATGTTACTTTAAAAGAATTTCAAATCATTAAACTTTCCTTAACCCTAATATTATTTTGGTACCGAACAATAAAATATCAGTCGATCCTGTACACAAAAACATACCATCAGGAACATCAGGTAAGATTTTTTACCTTCCAAGATATTATATAAATATGTTAAGATAATAATTTGTTTCATCATTTAACAGATACAATTAAATGTTGGATTTTCCCTTAATGTTAACTCGTTTCGTTCAATGGAAGATGATTTTAATGTTGGAGGTAATTAAAATTAGCCATGGTAAGGGGAAAACAGGAAAAGATGCCATTACTGGAATATACCATTCTTAAACACCACTTTAGAATAACTTCAAGATTCACAATATTAACATGGTGAGTCGTGAGCCTTTGAAAGGCCAAAAGAAAAGGAATATAGAAATATGAATGTTGTACAAAAAAAAAATAATTCAGAGGTGAGTTAGAGTTGACAAAATATGATCTCATCTATCTCTGCAGACTGCAGTACGTGTGCGAGCGCTTTAACTTAGCCCACCCGAAAACCCCTTCACCTAACAAGAAGATGCAGATACAGGAATATATGTCATGAGCAAATAAAACCACATATTTTAGTCATGAACTTAAAGAAAAAAACTTTTAAAACGGCATGTATCAAAAAATGATTGTGGCGTTGAGACTAAGTAAATACTCCGTATTAATTATTAGTGACCGTTGAAGACTTCAGAACCCATATATATGATGATTACGAGAAGACTGCAAATCATCAAAGAGAGGCATGCAAAATAGCAACAATTTTAAAAGTTAAGATACTGAAGTAACAATATAACATTCATTTTTCACTTCTACAAAACCAAGCTGAAGGGGATGCAGGTTTTATAATAGCACCACAGTCAGGCTGCTTCAGGTCAGGTAGCAGAAACCCTCTTAAATGATGACAACATAATCAAAAGTACTAATATATAAGAGGAAGAGAGTTATCTAACCTTAAGCTAGCACAAATAGAGAAAAAGGAAGAGGAGTAAAATGACAAACCTGGGTCCAAAATGTGGTGGTGGGAAGCACTGGTTGGAGAGCCCCACGAAAGAAAGATAGGGGCAAGGGGAGAAGAGCAAGGGAGGTGATGCCAATGGGAGTGAGACAGAAGCATATATAGAAATAGGATAGGATGAGTGATAAATATCCCAATTCAAAATTTGAATTATGAGGTGGGAGAGAGAACATTTAACTTTGGCACTGGGATTTTAATGAATGGATAGAGTGATTGCACAATATGAGGGGCAGGGCAGGTTTCAATTTTGAACAATTAACGAAATATATAAATAGTGATATTAATGGACATTGATATTAGTGATTAGAAACATTGAATGATGATATGATATTGTTATGTAAATGCTAATTATAGTTGGATACACTTAATACAAGATTTGAAAAAAAAAAAAAAAAAAACCTTATGATCTTCAACCTAATATATACTGACCTAGGTGATTATGTCGCTAGAGGCACACATGGCACTAATAAATATAATTAAAAAGGGTTTAGGCGCAAATACGCTCTGGAAGTATTCTACAAGTCTCAATTTAGCTTTGGAAGTATTAAAACATAGCATTTTCGCCCTTGACTAACGGTGAGGCCAACTAACGTCTACCACCTAAGATGTCTTGCCACGTTGGCCATCCATGTTAGAGATGAGACTTAATAAAGATGGTTTGATTGGGTTGGAAAGTGTTAATGAAGACGGACCTTTATATCCCCATCAACCCCTTCTTCTAGAAATAAATGCACAAGGGTTTGTTGAGTGAAGCAAATGAAAAAGAGCGTCGCATGAAATAGAGAAGCAAAAGAATGGGGGACTCGACAACAACTTTGTCGGCGACTAGGAGAAGAAGGGTGACAATGCTTGTGGGTCTTCATGGAGAGGGCAAAAATGAATCGCCTATGAGGTTCTATCATTGCGGAGTCGTTGCTCCGATCTGTACCTTATGGACATAGCAAAACCCAGGCAGGAGATTTTTCGGATGCAAAAATTATTTACAGGTATGTGTAAAACATTGTTTAATATTAGTGAATGCTTTGCAATTTTTTTTACCATGGTATGTAGGATAGCTTTAATTGTTGTGATTTAAATGTACAAGCAGGGGGTTGTGGTTTTTTTTCCAATGGCTCGATGATGAAGTGGGAGATAGATATAGAGACATCATCAGCGAGCTCCTTCATCATGTTGATGGGGTGTATGGTAGGAAGTTGAAGCTTAGGAGGAGAAGGGGTGAGGAAGGAGTAGGTGGATATTTTGAAGATGATATTGGCATTTATGCCAGCATGAAGAAAAATGAAAGAAGATTGAGGCTAGCTATGGCTACATTGTCACTGACTTGGTTGTTTATATTATTTTTTTAGTTGATTTTGGATTCAGTCCAATGTGTTTTGAAGATTTGTATATCAGTTTAATTGGAAGGATTGACGTATGAGTTAGGGAGATTTTAAATCAAGTGTACTTATTGGGAAGCATGACTGGCTTAAGAAGCTTACTATGTACTAGTATTTCATTATAAATGTTATTTTGAGGCATGGCATATTATAGCATTTCAATTGTGAGTAATAATTTTGTGATGGAACCAAATACTTCTTAGTAATAACTGAATTGAATACTTTTGTAGTAATAATTGCAACATGGAATTTAATACTTTCTTAGTTATATGATGTTAAGAATTGGTTTATAATGTCTTGTTACTACTCTTCGCGTTTAAAGAAAATTTATGGCCATGGATTGATCATAGTTAGGTCCTAATTAATATTTGAATTTATATGTTTTGTTAACCTGAAGAAGAATAAATTAACACTTGATATAGTAATTTAATTGACATTATATAAACTTTGATATAAAAAATGCATGGGAAAAGCAATTCCTATACCACATTAAAAGGTAACACCGAAAATATACACTTGATAAAACATAACCTTGAGAATAAAGCATATATAAGCTAATACAAGTTAAAATTTAAAGTGACAATTAGTTTAGTCTGAACACCTAATTGAACATGAGTGTCAATAGATAGCAGCTTAACACCTAATTGAACATGAGTTTTGAACAAAATAGAGGTTCTAGCACATAGGACAACATCCTAATTAGTCTCAACATGAGTATTCACCAAAATGGAGCTGCTCCAAGACACACATTAGGTACATGATAAATTAGCCTTGTATAAGTCACTAGGTAAAACAGAAGCCAAAATATGCCAAAATGAACTCTCATTAGTTAAGTCATAACTTAGTGCTTCATGTGCTTGCACTTGATTTCTTCCTACTTCCACAACTATTATCATGATATCCCTTTGTGCTGTAAGTTGTGAGGTAGTCAATTCTTTTTGTCCTCTCCACATAACCCCGGAGGACTAAGTGGCAAGTCAGAAGGGATGGAAACACTTGCTGTATCACCACCTTAATTTGGATTTTTCAAGACCCTTGGCCTTGTAAGTATGCAAACATACTCATTGTGGTCCTAATTGATGTCTCATTAGGGATTGGGAATCTAGTTTTAGGGTCTTCATGTTGTTGAATGTATTCTTTAGATGTTCCCTCATACACAACAATTTCAGAACTCATGCTAGCCTACACAAAGGACAAAATTTATGTTATGAGGTGATATAAAATATTGTAATATGTTACATAGATGGATTGCATACATTGTACACGGTGCATTTGGTGTCCTCATTAATATGAACTCCCATCCCACTTTGAACTCTGCTCTTGTAAAATGATCGTCCACCACGCGGTCTTGTAGTGTTTTTAGATTGTTGAGTGCTGATATTCAATTGGTCAGAATGAGTAGCCTTTTGCCTTTTCATCTTTGGTCTTGGGGTACTTGGTTGTGATCGCTGCAATTCAGATATGAAATTTGATTCGTACCATAACATATGAAAAATGAAAAATAATATTAGCTATAAGGTTACTCACATCTTTAAATGTGGCTCTATTGTGGCCTTCTTGGTGACAAATCATGCATTTACCAGTTGATCATCTCTTTTATAGCTTCTGGTGAGGAGGTAGAGGGAGATCTGCATTCATGTCACCGCCAATACTTTGTTCTTATTGCTGAGTCGTAGCCACCTTTCTCCTTGCAGTTTCTCCAGTCCTTTTCCTCTTTTTGGTTGGTCTAGTAGGCAATTTGCACATAGGAGGTGGTTCCATAGACTAGAAGTTGGCTATTGGCCAGAATCTTTTGCCTCTCACATGTTGGAACTTAGTTATATAGTTGGCAAGGTATGTGTCCTTGTGATACAACCTTAAAACTTGGGTGCCCAGATCAATCTTTGCATGGTATAACACACATATGGCATGCTGGCATGGAATGCCAATTAAGTCCTATGTCCTGCAACTACATTGCTTCCTGATTATATCCACTTTGTGTCTATCTTCCCCTTTGGTTACCTTATATCCATCATCGCCATTAAAGAAAACCATACAACCCATTGATATCTCCTTATTTGTCTCATATAAACTTACACACTTTGGACTGTAGTTCCCTCTCCATCTTTTTACATGTGATTCACTCTTTGTCTACTTACTCATCATCTTAACTCTTATTCCATCAACCATTCTTATTATTGGTAGATACCTAAAGTTGTCAATCCAGGCATTGAAACTTTCGCTTAAGTTATTATTTACTATCCAAGACAAACTCCTACAACTAAAATAAGCCCTAATCTAACTCTGAACAAGACATGTTACTAATGCTTCAGCTGCTACTTGCTTCAAATTTCCAATTAAAGTCAAGTTGTCGGTGAATTGTTCAATGTATATGCTCCATACATAAGAGAAAAACTTCTTTAATTCAATGCCCCTCCACGCCTTGCTCCAATTAGCATAGATATGTCTTGCACATAATCTATGCTCAATCAAAGGCAACACCGTAGAGACATCAGCAGTTCAACCCTATGATTTTACAGCATAAAGTTAGTGTGTGGTCCAAAATGAAGACTGTAAGTACAGAAAGTTAATATGTGGTCCAAAATGAAGAATTTTACCACAAAAAGCTTAACAAGTTAAAAAAAGTAAGGAAAATTAACAGGGGAGTTATAAACAAAATATAAAAATGAAAAACAACTATAAATCTTACTAGTATGAATCAATCACCAACAAATTATTATAATCTAATAAACATAAATGGTTAAACAAACATTTTGTATAACAGACATAATGGTCACATTCTTCCCTTCATCTAGGTTTAAAAATCTTGCTAGCCACTAGAAGACCACTTCTAGTTAAGTGTGTTCTCTTTTTGCGTGATTGTGAATGCTATAGAGTATAAACAATCACCTGCATCTAGACCAGTCATGGTTAACATGATACCTTTGGCATATCCCTTTAGGAATGTCCCATCAACACCAATAATGAGCCCGCAGCTAGCCTTCCACCCAACCTATAAAAAAGCCCACAAAAGATAGGATTTGCATTATTTATATATAATAAAAGGATTGAGTATTGTTTACTTTAAGAAAAGTTTAAAACTAATTTAATCAAAAGTTCTAACGAAAATAATTTAGTGCATATATATAATAGCATACATCTTCTGTAGGCATATGACATAATTTCTTGCATGTTAACATCTTCTGTAATTAACCTATTCCCTCTTGTCAAGTAAGGTAATTTTATTCTATGTTCTATGATTTCTTCTCATTTTCAAATTGTAAGTATTGATAGGAAGAATGGATATAGGTATATGGCATTCAAAGAGTTATCTTGACATGGGAGAAGAAGTAAAGACGCCTCAGTTACTATAGACAGCATAAAGGTTTGAAACTTGAGTGCTTAAAAATGAACTGAAAAGCATGATGTGTAGAACCTCAAACTTAACCTGAAATATATAAACCTAAAAGTTATGTTAGATGTATTGATTGCTAGCTAGAAGGCTTTTGGAGGAATTTTTGTCTATTCCTTATACAAATTATGTAGTAAAAAAATATTATGACCTATAAGCCCATTGTATAATCTAAAATGTATGACCAACACTTTGTAGAAGAGGTATAGAATGATGGCTGTGTAAATCTTTAAAACAAAATGCAGTATACAAACATTTAGGCATGTCCTAGTAACTATTGCAGGGTGGATAAACCACTTTATGATGGGATCAATTTATTGAAGAGTTAGTAAAATTTGTATGTCATTTAGTGCATTTCTTTGCTAATAAAGTTTCCTTGTTATATCTCTACTCATAGACATTATTTATATCATAATGCTTTTCATCTTTGTTTGGATTTCACATCTCTACACGTAAACTTTGTGTGTGTGTGTGTGACTCACTAATCATATTTTAATTATTAGCCTAAGAGAAAAAGGTAGTAAGGAAAAAAAATGCAAGTTGTGAAGAATAGTGATAATGCATGACAAGTTAAAAGCATTTATGACATAGTTGATGGGGATCTTAGTACCAAAAGCAAAATAAGTCAAGAAAGATGAAAAAATAATGCAATTAAAGGAAAACACAGCCATGTGATAACCCAACAATGTTTCGAATTCATTCCCAATTTTAACTTCCTCAAGCTAATTGACCACAATACCTTCATCAGGCAGGTAAGGAGCAATTTTTTTATATAGAACGACTATGTAACCTGTATAATTCACAACATTTTTAGTAGTCGCAACCTATGTTGCTCCAGTAGTAAAGTCTTCATACTAAGCCCTGTGTTGCTTCCTTCTTTAGAGGCAAAAAAGTGAAATGGGCAACCATTCTCACAAATAGCCCAACCTTAAATGGCTCACTTTTTAGTAGCTGCAACTTCACTCCAGCTTTTATTGCATGCCTATCTAAAGCTGCAAGCACCTCTTTCTTATCTCCAAACGTGGACCCCAGCATGAAAAAGGGCTTCCAATGAGGGCCAACATTTTCTTATCTCCCTCTTACTTCAAGTAAAAGCCCATGTCCACCCACCAAGCCCAAATCATTCTTAAATTCTTCATCTTCATAGTCATTACCATCGTTCCCATCATCTACTAACACATCACCATCTCCCAGCATAAACTCATCATCTTCACTATCACTGTCACCAAAACTACTTTTTGACTCCTCATCAGCCTTACCTTCATCAAATTTCCTTCCATTGTCATCACACTCCTTGTCAACACAATCAGACTCCCTATTACCTTTACTAAACTCTCCATCATCTTCACAATCCTCACCTTTACACTTGTTTCCCTCACTAATGTTATCATTTTCTCCATTGTCATGTAATGTTTCAATAACTTTATCAGCAATTGGCTCAATAACATCATCCCCCATTGGTTCCTTGTTATCTTCCATATCAACAGGCTTGCAACCGACGCCCCAAATGCTTTCCCACCATTCTCATCAACTACCCCTTCTCTAGAATAAGTCATCTAATTCCTAAAGTCACAAATATTTCTCCTAATTAAATCCAAATAACTTTTTCTAACTTCCCAAAATCCCTCATCACTCCCATCACCTTCGTGAGTTGTAGATACACCAGAATGAGTATGATTAGATTCTCTAACCGTACTTACAGAGACATGGGAACACAAAACTTCTTCTGTTATGCCTTTATACTTGCCCAGTAGATTGTTTTTTGCTTCTTGAATCATCTTTTTTGCATCATCCAGTTCATGGAAAAATTCATCCAACTTAAACGACTTTCTGCCACTACCCGATAGACTACCACCATCTGGACCACTGGCAAGACCACCTTCAAGTCAACTCTCCCAATCGAAGCCATGTCACCCAAACCCTACATTAATTGAACAAAAAAATAAATCAACATATATAAAGACAAACCAAGGGCATTATCGTGAATCCACTGTGAAGCATAAATAAATTGACAAAGGTCACACACTTTCCAAACAAATTGAGATTCCTTACCCCTTAGATCTGGATGAATCTTTTGCTAGGTTATTATCCAAACTTGTACAGGTAGTGCACATGCGACCCACTTCACCTTTCCTTCAACTGACCACTCAATTTTTAAACCCTAACTCACATATTTGGTTGCTTCATTTAATTTGTCTTAAATGAATATTTCATTGCCTACTCATCACTGCTGTCCACGTGCATATTCATTTATTTGACAACGTGTCTAATTTAACACTTTGCCTCATACATTTAATAGTCAACGAAACCTCACCCTTAGTCAAGGGCGAAATGCTACGTTTTAATACTTCCATGGAGGAATTGAGACAAAAAAAACTTTCAGGGCTAAATTGAGACTTAGAGAATACTTCTAAGGTGAATTTGCACCTTGACCCAATTAAAAACAATTATGTTAGTGATTATGTGGCCCAATTACTGTTGAGCTAGCACTTTTTAAGAAAATATTGATTGATATGGTACATGAGGCAAACATTTTTTTTGGTACATTACATAATGGAACATAATGCGAAGTTATCTTTTAGACAAAACAAGTACTAGTAAGACTTAAAAATAAAGAAAGCCTTTTATGAAGGAAAAAAGTTGTCAAACGCTCTGGCTCTAACTGGAAAAAAGACTACTGCCATGCCCTCTTCTAGGGAAAAGGATGATTTACTTTTAAGAAGCTCTAAGAATATTAAGAATAGATAGAGTATGAATGAAGCAAATATACTTTCGGAACCTTAGCCAAAGTTAGGGAGTAAGGAACCAATTTACACAAAGGGAGCTCCCTTTTATGTAGACAAGCTGAAAGATATTAACCGGGAAGAAGAGGATGGTTCAGATGATGATTTCAACAAGGAGGATGGAGATATATTAGATGCCATTTTATTTGACTAAGAACAAAACAAGCCTCTGTGCAAAACCATAGAAGAACCAAAGCGAAAATTTCCTACTTTTGTCTTCTTTGAAAATATGAAAAAGCGATTGTATAGAGCTTAGAAAAAAGCAGTGATTGTTAAGCTACTAGATAAGAGTGTTGATGTTAAAGCTCTGGATACAAGATTGCAAACTTGGTAGGCAAATAAGGGAGTGATCTGACTCATGAACATTGGCCAATGGGTATTACATAGTTAAGTTGTCGAACAAAGAGGATTATTTTCATGCTCTTACTAGAGGACCTTGGATGATCTATGATCATTATCTAACAATAAGACCATGGGAGCCCAATTTTCCTTCCAACCATGCTTCTATTGACAAAGTAGTAGCATGGGTTCGTTTACGTAGAATATTTCTTGAGTAGTATGACAAAAAGGCCCTAACATTTATTGGAGACAGGATTTATGAAACTATTAAGATTGATCTAAATACATCATATTAGCGTAGAGGTCATTATGCTAGTATATGTGTTATGGTAGATCTCAACAAACAATTAATGTCAAGATTTTGTGTTGATGGTGAGGAATACTATGTTGAGTGTGAAGGCTTGCATTTGTGATGTGCTAGTTGTGGAATTTATGGTCATAAGCATGAAATGTGTCCATAAAAGAAGAGACATGATGCTATTCAAAAAGAAGAAGTGAATGAAACAGGAGCTGATGCAGATTTTCAAATGATACAGGAAAATAAAGATACTGCAGTTGTTGATGAACAATGGAAGGCGGTACAAAGAACACGTCGTCAAAGATCAACAAAAGATAAATTAGGCGATCCACTCTAGTGACAACCTCAAGGTTCCCGATTTAATCTCATTGCTGACGTGGAAGGGGAGAACCAGCAAAACGATAATGCAGTGATGAACGAGGTGCCATTGCAAGGAATAACAAGTGTACTGCAATTAGAGAATAAGAGCACTATAAGACTACAACCTAATAAAAGCAAGCGACAAGGACAGGTATATCAAGAAAATCATGATCTTATGGGAACAAGTGAGAAAATAGATGAGGTAAAAAAAGTGGAGACACAAAAACTATAACAAAGAGATGCGTGGAAAAACGGTCAAGAGATATGGTAGGAAAAAATGAAATGTTGGGATTAGAACATACACGCAGCGGAAAAATTAACTTTTAAAATTTCTAATCCTGACGATGGATCTATCAATGACGTTTAGATCAAGTAGTTAGATAGTACCTTTTCAACTTTGATTGTTCGATCACGAGGAGCTGACGCTTCCAATCGACTCCCTCTACCGGTATCCACACATG
>JBAGKO010000014.1:2150833-2162481 GCA_037177275.1 Acacia concinna
ATTTGAGTTATCTGAGATTACAATTTCTATCTTACGTTGCTGGTGACCTAGATTGATATTTTTCCTGAAAATTATTCCCTAAACAGGTTGTTTATTTGAATGAGTACCCTTTTCTTCCTACTTTTTTGAAATTTTATTTTTCCTTTTTATGTTGTACCTTATAAGTATCACAATATATTTACGTATAATATATATTGTATATAATAAGATTCATATATTTTTCAGTCATTTTCCATCAAAAGTTACTTTCAACATATTAATTAAACATGTTTCACCTTTAAATAAGTAACTTATATTACCGTCAATCCAAACATAAATCACATTAAATAATCTGACTTTTATCCGATCTGAATTTTGTAAAAGTCTTATTACAAATAAATCATTTTTCTCACTGCTATTCTAAACACACCGTATATCAAGTGGCCTTAAATTGAGCCATATATCCTTAGGGCCCTTAGAGCCCTAAATATATATATTTGAAAACTAAGAGCTTATTTATTTTTGTTTTATGTTCTATTGTGTTTCCAAGATATTTTTATAAAACTGTTTTTGAAAATAAGTTTTAAAAAATTAGATTTTTATTTTAGAAAATATGATTTTGAAGTCACGTGGACTATGAGTGTTGGTACTGATGAATTGACGATGGCCTCAAAAATTAAAAACAAAAAAACACTAAAAGCTGTTTTTTTTTTTGTCTTTTAAAAGAAACTAATTATAAACAATTTTTCAAACAAATTTTTAATTTTTTAAAAAAATAATTTTTTTTACAAAAATAAAATCAAAAAAGCCCCAAGTTATTAGTTCTTTCAAAATATATATTTACAGCCCTTGGTCTCCAAATCTATAACTCTGCACCATTCTATATTTGGTTCTAGAAATACATTTAATTGTCACAATCTAAATCTATTTTTTCCTTAGGTCAGTTTGGTAGAAGGTTCCAAAAACAGTCCACATTGTTCTCTTACAGGACTTGCTGTTGAAGCCCAATCAGTGCCGTTAACTGATCCAACTGTCCCGATGGATAGAAATCTAATAAAAAAATACATCAATTCATTTCTTCTGTGAAAGGAAAGGGAGTCAAAATAAAAAACATAACCTCATTCCTAACAGGGATCCCTCTCTTTTTTTTTTCTTTTTTTCGTTTCACATTTCTCACGTATAGGGTAATTTCCATTTCAAACAACGAATTCCCTAGTCTGGTCACGACCACTTCCTTAAGCCTAGCCACTACCATCCCTTGCTCTCACCCTTTAGTCCCAACTATTCTTTCACTTAGTACCTGGTTTGAGTGTAGCAAAAGGGACTGATTTCTTACAACATGATAAATCAATATTTCAATCTCTGTTGGAATATGTGTCCATATTTAGAGCCCAATAATATCTTAAATAGTACTACCTCCGGTCCTATTTATAAGACTCAGTTGATTTTTTTGGAGACTCCTAGGAAAATTATAAGAAACCTAATTACATTACTTTAAAACATTAAAATTTATCATTTTTCTTTAAATTATGTTGTTTGACTTATGAACTAATATATAATATAATAAAATATGAGATATGATATGATTAAATAATGTAATTACATTTTTTAAGATTTTCTAAAAAAAGTCAACTGCATCTTATAAATAGGAATGGAATGAGTATATAACAAGATACCTACCATTTGACCATTTTGTACGTCGTTGTCATCACGTCTAGGAGTAGACGGCCGTTACGTGTATAACTGAAATGTAATTACTCGAGGAAGTAATCATCGTGGTCTGAGTAATCTATTCAATCATTAATCGATAAAAATAAACAATAAACAATTTTAAACATCTCAACTACACTTGAAAGAAAATCATCCCTGCTGCTGGCAATGCAATTTTAGATATAACTTTAAATTAAAGTGTCGGATAACGATGCTGTTTTAATATATTAATAAGAGAATGTTTAAAGGTTATATTACATCCAATTTTAAATGTAAAAGATACTTAATTAATTTAGATAGATTAAAAAATTAGTTTAGTTAGTTATATGTAATCCTTAATGTGAATTAAAATATACTTCAGATTTTGAGAAAGAATTATAAATTTAAGAAATAAAGTGGATTGAGATATTATATGTATGACAAAACCTAACATGCAATTAGTTCTTATGTTAAAGATAAGATGTAAAGATAAGATGTAGTAATATTTTTTAATATGGCTCGTAGACAAGTTGATTTTGACTAAAAAAAAATTTAAATTCATTTTCATTGAACAAATCCCAGATAGTATAAGCATAGCATTACATCAATCATGCAATGAGCCAAAATCAAAATATAATCTCTCTCTCTCACGCGCGCGCGCACACTCTAAATTTTTTTAATAATTTCATTTATATCTATCTACTCTATAATAAATTAATGATGAACGAAAAAATTGACGAAAAAACTAGAATTTCCAATTTTCCTCATACATGTATGCATGGGATATTCATCAAGAAAGTTGACACACCTACCAATCTTGACTTTACTTATTATTATTTTATGAATTAAACTATGTAAAATGCTCCACAGACTCCCGTCCCTCGTTTACTATAAGTTGGTGTCCGTGTTCTTTCATTTCACTATCAACACAAACTCAGTTCAACAATGTTCTCTAAATACTTGCTTGTGTTTCTCATAGGAGTGGTGTTTTTCACCCCTTCTAGCTTCGCAGATTATACTATCAGGCACCACCAATTGAAAAACCCCCAGTAGAAAAGCCACCAGTTGAGAAGCTTTCTGTCTACAAGCCTCCAGTTGAGAACTCTCCCATCTACAAGCCACCAGTAGATAAACCACCCGTTTACAAGCCTCCTGTAGAGAAACCCCTTGTTTACAAGCCACCAGTTGAGAAGCTGCCTGTTGAAAAGCCTCCAATTTACAAGCCTTCTGTTTATAAGCCACCAATTGAGAAACCACCAGTTTATAACCACCTATTGAGAAGCCACCAGTTGAGTGACCACCAATTTATAAATCACCTATGGAGAAACCACTCGTTTACAAACCTCCAGTCAAGAAACCTACTGTTTACAAGCCACCAGTGGAGAAGCCCCCTGTTTATAAACCTCCTGTGGAGAAGCCCCCTGTTTACAAGCCTCCAGTTGAGAAGCCCCCCACTTACAAACCACCAGTAAAGAAGCCACCAAGCTATCAACCACCACCTTATGATCACTGAGTGTGCCGATTTTCAGCCAAGAATGGTATCCTAAAAATAAAAGCATGTCTTCTCTCAATTTCTCACCAATGTTTGATTGGTATTTTATCTTTTTCGTTTTACCTTGGATTTGTTGCATGTCTGTATCGTGCGTGGCTATTATATATGGCTACAGAAAAATCATAGTCTCCCAAATGTAACAATATTGATTACCTATAATAAAGTTCTCTGATTTGGAATCCTCTCTCCATGTACTTTCATTGTATGTTTAAGGGGAGGGGGGATCTTCATAGACATCCTTCTCCATTTAATGTCTCTACCATTAGATCAACTTTGAATGGTTGAGATTTAATGGTATATTGTTATTATATTATAATTATAATATTTTTACATATGTTTTGTTTAGTGAACAACAAGTTGTTCCAATAACAAACTTTATAGTCTAAGTTATAATTGAATTAACACTTCACGAATTTTTCCTTAATCATATAATCTAATCTCATCTCACTAAAATTAATAAAAACCTTTGAGATTTAACAGGTTTTCAACATTACCCCTGTTTGATGATGATTAGGTGTCATTGATGATGGTTTGATTCCTGATTAGGAAGTATCATTAAGGGGGGAAAATAAAATATTGCTAATTATTATTATGAAAAAACTATATCCTCTTTTATGATAACTGGTAAGTCAAGATTGCACACTACTACAAAAGATCCTTTTAACTTCTGTTTTTAGAGCCCTTTAATGTTTATTTTTAGGAGGTCGCATATATGAGGGACGCAGAAAGAAGAGAAACTACGTCCGTAAAAAAACGGACGCAGTAAAAGACCTACGGCATCCCTAATTTCATAAGTAGCACCTATGGCGTCCCCAATTTAAATTGGGGACGCCATATGTCACATACAGTGTCCCTAAAATTTAAATTAGGGACGTCGTATGTGACATACAATGTCCCTAAATTAAAAAAATAACAAAATTGATGATGATTTGCTTCCAAACTGATAGTCTTAGAAAAATGAAAAATAAAAATTAAAAACGGAAATTAAGAGAGGAGCATTAATGAGGCAAACAATTGGTGATTGCTATATAAAGGGGGTACACCAGAAGGCAAGACACATGAAATTGGAGGAGAAAATGGGGGGAAAGGGTTGAGAATTTGTCACACCCCTCTTGCAATATGACATTCATTAGATTAATATGGTGCAGTCCAAATGGCAAGCAAAAATAATATTAAGATGTACTGATATGTATAGTGCTTAAGTCTTTACAGTTTCCCACCAGATCTTACAACCTCAACAAAAAAAATAAATGAAAACAAATCTATACTGCTACATTTGTCTCACAATAATGCTTGTGTGGGCCTCTATTCTCTCGCTTGATAAACCACATTTTTACTACTTAATTCTATGCATTTTGGAGAGTTTTTATTGGGTTTATCATGCTTTAATTGCATTTAATTGGATAAATTGGGACTATTTGGAATTAATGTGAAAAATATAAAACAATGATTAAAAGGGCAAAATTGTCAATTTCTCCTAGCATTTGATTTTAGAAAATATGGTATTACATTTTAATTGAATTATTTCAAGAGAAAATGGGAGGAAAATGATGAAGGGACTTTATTGTAAAGCTAGAAATATGTCTAGGGGCCTTCTGTAATTAAAATAGGGACTTGGATGCAAAGAAAGTTTTGTGGAAGCTAAAAGCTTGAAGAAAATTCAAGGCGGGGTCCTTAATTGTAATTTTTTCAGGGTGGAATTGAAAATAAAGAACTCAAAAGAGAGAGAATGTGAACCATTGATCGCGTGTACCTTAAATCTAATATGATCTTTCTGTTGATGCGCACAGTTTCATTTAAGTCTGGCACAATCTGTGACGTTGATTCTGCATACCATGACTTCATCTCAGCCATTGACTCAATCCTTAGAGATTAAAACAATGGACGACACCTGGCAGCATCTTAGCCATCCATCGCCATGTGAGATTAAATACGGACCGTCAGATTGCCAATGGCTCTATCCAAATGACAGAGTCGGGTCTTCTTCACCCAGATTCTGACCCGACTCGCAACCCGCGATAACCACCATGACCCGATGCATAAAGCTTGATTTTCCAGTGGATCCAAGGCATTTTGGATAATTCTCTGAGCCCAGAATAGATCAAGAGTGAGAGAGGGATGGCTGGGAGGTGTTTTGGAGCTCTGAGGTCGTCGAGAAGAGATTGCAATTCTAGATTCTGATGATGTCTCCGGCAACCTTCGTTCAACTGTTTTCTGCGATTTTAGCCATGTCCAGAGGCTAAACTCACTTCCTTCATGTAATTCCATTATGATTTGAGCTTCTACATCTGTTTGTAGCCAATTAAATCGATTTTTTCATCTTGTTCTGTTTGAACTCGAATTTTCCGACGAAATTCCACTACAGAGCATAGTCATGCTTTTGTGCTACATGGATTCGTTGTGTGATTGCTTCTAGCAAGTAATCTGATGTGTTTTTGTGTAGAGTTGCTCTAGTTGAAGTGAACTAATACTTGAATGCATTAGTTTAGATTAATTGATTAATTGATCTAATTCTTCCTTAAGCTCACAATGTGCGAATCTGTAGGGGTTCTGTAGGTTGGATGAATGATCTAGATTAATTGTATATTAAGCTAGCAAGGATAATCTGAATTGGAATTGCATGGAGATTGTTTGTGGTAAATATTGTGGATAATTACCTAAGTCTCTACTCTCTTGCATCTAGTGGATGAGATGAATTCAATTATCTTAATAATTTTTCTAGTTGCTAATTAGGAGTATCTTAGCTATAGGTATGCACTCTGAATTTGAATTTAAATTAATTAATTAGCCTAGCAATTAGACTAGAAAAGAAGTAGAAAATCAACTAAAATTGTGATAGATAGCCTATAGAGGATTCAACGTAGGTTAGTTCATAATCTAGAAATTTAATTTGTTTTTAGGTTAATAAAATACTATAACCAATCAACATATATGAACTCTGTACTGTTCCTTACTTTTCAGTTTTCACCGTTCATGCTTTGATTATTACCTTCTTTTTACCATTCTGATTTTCTTCCTTCTCCTTATGGTTTCTGAATTGTTACAGTGTGGTGGGATTGAACTTTGATTTTGAGGTGTTGAATCTCACCAAGCACACCTGCTATCTCATATATAATGCATCTCTATACTTCAGCTCTACAGTTCAGAAGCAGTACAAAGACAAATATGATCAGAAAGAGGTTAGATCATTGTCTAATCTAATTATAAATGCCAACTATTGAACCTTAAAATTTTGACACTAAATAAATTAATTCTTATTTTTCATTGTGCTTCAGACGATACCTGTGGCAGCAAATGATGTTGCTTTCTCATCCCATGCTGTTCTGCTCACAGCTATTACCATCTTCCAGATTGCAATATACGAAGTTAATACCTTGCTTTCTGTTTTTTTTTTTTTGATGACATACCTTGCTTTCTTTATTATTGATGTCTTTGTACTTTTTTAGGTTTGTTATTAAATCTTGAGAGTTGAGAATTCATTTTGATATTATATTGCAGCGTCGAAATCAGAAAGTGTCAAAAATAGCCTGCGGAATTTTGCTGTTGCTTGGTCACTTGTTGCAACATGTTTCTTTATTGCTTTGTCTAATCGTCATTGGCTATGGCTTCTCTCAATATTAAGGTATCTTTTATTCTTTCTTAATCAATAATTAATTTCTTTTCTCACTTATATGTATACATAAATTTTATTCAATGACATCATGATAAGCATGTTTTTTGTGATGGATTTCCTTCTAATGAATTAACTATATTTTGCAGCGGCATTCAAGTTTTCTTGAAGGTTATAAAATATCTTCTCTAGGCTGTCACTACTACAAAAACCCCTTTTCATGTCCGTTTTTAGAGGGTTTTAACGTATATTTTTTGAAGGACGTGTAAATTTGGAACATGTATTCTAAAGTATTTACTCCCTTCTTTTTTGGGGATGTGAAAACCTTGGTTTCCACGTCCCCTGGCCCCCTAGGGGGATGTGAAAAAAAGTGTTTCCACGTCCCCCCTCCATAGTACAGACGTGGAAATGCTTCTACAACGTCCAAAAAATAAAATTTAGACGTGAAAAGTCCCTTATAATTATAGAAATGCCACCGTTTCCATTTTTCACATCCCTAAATAATAAAACGGACGTGTATTAGCAACGTTATATCTATTTTTTGTAGTAGTGTGTGATGAACTTCGGGAGAAAGAGAGGATGGAGCATTGGCAACATTTTGTTGGACTTTTCTGGAAGTATTGGAAATTATGGTCAAATGGTTATACAATCCATAGACCAAGGTTTGTATAGACATCACTTGCAGTTTGTGAAGCATATGGATTAATGTTGTTGATTATTGAATAATCTCATACTTTCAAAATTTCAAATCTCAGGTTCTCGGGCAAACTTCTCCGGAAATATTGGGAAACTAATGATTTCTCTGGTATGGACCATTCTCTTACAGTAACATATAAGGAATGACAATTAATGAATTAAGTGTTAATGGTGACATATTTTGATGCTTTTCAGGTTTCTGTATTCTACAACATTTTGTTCATGATCCAACATTATGTGCTATACCGACCAAAAAAAGTCTCAAACTCAGAGACCTCACCACCTGAAGTTTAGATCAACATGTCTTCTGATGATAAACCAACTGTTGCGAAGACGAATATTTTGGAGGATTTGGTGTAGTTCATGATTCATCTTTGAACAAAATATCTGAGAAAAGTTAATTTTTTTTCATAAAGTTATGTATGTTGAAGAAATTTATGGGGTTTTTTTTTTTTACCTGAAGAAATTTAAGGGGTTATGACCATGGAATTGATTTACTTTGCTTGTGATGGATTTAAGAAGCAAGACAGATAAAATTCTCTTTACTTTCTACACCTGCTGTCCCTTGGAACTGTTGTAAAGGTGTGACTTTCTACCCTGGTTAATGCATAACCTATGAAGAAAGTGTAGGTTTTTAAGATTATAATTTATTTTTTTAAGCTTTATATGGACACGCAGAATGGCCCCACAACACATTCAACGCTAGCTATACGCCTCAGCCGAGTGGGTGGTTTCACAAATGCTCGTGATTGAGTGAAGTCATTATCCTAGGCACACATCCATGGACCATATGGTTTCAACAAAGGTTTTAATATTTTTGAATAAATTAAATAAATAGGAACCAAATAACCCACTAAGTTCCATTTAAAAAAATAAAACAAAAGAATTATGATAAAAAGATATCAATCATTTGCTGGTAAATTGTTGTCTTGTAGACAAGAGATGCACTAGAGCTTGTCTTGCATATATGAGTGTTGTGGATATAATATTCATAAGGGTTAATGCCTTCTTTAGTCCCTGATGCAGAGCTTAATCATCTCACTTTTATAAAAATTACTATGCTAAATATTATAGTATAGTAGTTAACCTAGATCAATTCTTCAAGGAGCCAATATTAGAATTAAGATTCCTAGCAAAACAATTGAGCCACAAATTAAGAAAATAATTACAGCAGGGAGGGAAATTGCTCCAGGGTCACCACCGAAAGTGCAACATTAAAGTCGCCACTGAAAGTTGTCACTAAAAGTCTTTCTTTTTTGTAGTGATATTTCTGTGTGAACCTAATTTGCCATGACATTTATGATTTCACAAGCAATGAAAAATTAAATTTTGTGAAATCTTTTAATTTTAATAATATGCCAACTAATATTTAAAATGTGTTAAATGATCTCATGAGTTGTTTTATTTTAATTGGTAAAACTGAAAATGATGTAGCAAATCAAATTCATATATGAATTTCTAATTAAGCAGATACCCCCATTTTATGTTTGCAAAATTACTATTGCTTCATCGTGACATTTAGTTAATCTTGGAAATATTTTGTTAAAGCTATTTAATTTGTTGTAGGACGACTAAAACTAATTATTAACGTTTGCCCTTTTCTTGTATTAGCGTTTATTTAACCGACCTTATCTATTGCGGGTTGGTTATTAAGCCATGTTGGCAACTAGAGTTGAAGTTGGACCTTTCCGTTTTCAAATCACAAAGATCACATTCAATTGGATTTTTTTGTCTCTCTAATATTGTCACCTTTATTTGTGGTTTGAGAATCAGAGCTTAAATTCAAATCATAAACCATTCAAATGAGAAAGTTTAATTGAATTCGGTTAAAAAAGGGAAAATTAAGACAAATGACATAGAAAAAATAATATTTATTGTAAAAGGCCACAAAACTGTAATTACTTAAAAAGACCAAACATTATAATATAATTTTAAGATAACTAAATTGCCCCTAACAAAACTTTCTACATTATCTCTTGAATGATTAATTAAAAAAATTAAAATTAAAACTAAAACGTCCAATCATTCAAATGTAATATGATTTTATCTGTTTCCTTACTTTTTGTGTTCAACTAGATTTCATATTCATCTAATAAATATATTGTCAATAAGTTGTGCATTTTATATTATTAATGTCTATATCAATTAAACTCTTTTTTAGTAAAATTTAATTAATCATTTTTTTATAAAAATTAAGGCTAAACTCATTTCTTTCTTTATTTTTTAAGGATATAATAGATTATTTATGTTTTTTTAGTTTCATCAATTGACATTAAATAATTTTTTTCTAAAATAAAACTAAATCATACAAAATTTATTGGTTTATAAAAAATTATAATTTAAAAAAAAGACTGAAGAACAGTTAATTTTTAAAAGATGTGAAATATGAAAATTGAGAAAAATTTTATTTAATTTATGAATTTAAAATTTTGTATTAGTTTTAAAAGTTGGATGTTAGAGAGAATGAAGGGTGAATACATAAATTTTGCTCGAGGTATTTTAGTATTTTTAATTTTATATTTTTGTATTTGGTCTTTCTAAATAGTTATAAATTTTATGATCCTTCTCCATAAATATATTTTTCCTTAGGTCCTTCATTCTAATTTTCCCTAAAAAAAATTGAAAATCTGGGTTTAAAGTTAGCTTTTATTAATTTGTTTGCCCTTTTATATTGAGTCTCTCTAAAATTTATTAAAAAATTTTCTTACACACGTACTGCAGAAACCAAGCGCAAACAATAATATGGACTACTATGATCATAAATAATAGAAGTTAGATATATAACTAATATATAAAAACAAAAGTTAATTAAGTTAATCATCTGTATCATGTCTAAGTGTATGTTAGTTTCTCTAAAAAAGCATATTTAATCATGAATTACTCCATTAATTAATTAAAGCCTCATTCAATATATGCATTATAAAGATAATTTTATAAAAAAATTTAATTTTAAGAAGCTAAGTAGATTAAGACAAAACAAATTCCGCAACTACTACTTAGATTTAGATGAGGAGGACTACATACAGCATTACACATGATCTCTGGCTCCGTCTCTATCCACGGAGTGTGTGGGTGGTTTAACAAAAGCAGACATACATGGACATATGATTTCAACAAAGGATTTATTTATATATTTATTTGAAGAAATTAAATAAATGGGAACCCAATAACCCACTAAGTTCCCATTTGAAAAAAAAAAAACGAAATAAAAGAATTATGATGATAAAAGCATAACAATCATTTGTTTGTAAAGTGTGTCTTGTAGACACAAGAGATGATGCACTAGAGCTTGTCTTATGAGTGTCGATGATATAATTATATAAATTAAAAATAAGGTTAAATTATACGACTCCCTGACATTTTAAATTTTAAATTTAACATCCCTTATCTTTTTTTTTTTTTAATTTTTTTTATTAAGGAACCTTGCCCGGCAACTAACCATTATCATATTTATGGAAGTTGACACATCATATGACTAGAAGACAGCCCACATCCTATGTGGCATTTTACATAAGCTAATAATTTTATAGTAATTATATCATTTTTATTTATAGGTTAAAATCATTTTCTCATTAAAAACCCTAAAAAAATTAACCTCCACCTTTTATCTTCTTAATTGCCTTCTGGCATCTACAATACCCCTTTCAATTCTTAGAAATCCCTCGTCGTTGAAATGTCTAAGCTCTTCCATGATATTGGCAGAACGTCTAAACTGTTCGATTTTTAATAGGAAGCATTTATGCTATTGATTCTCCATCAATACATATAAATGATTGAGCATAGGTTGAATCTGTGCTATTTCGATTGACATCTTTTTTCCCCCGTATTTCGATTGACAACCAAAAATATACTATATATATTTTGATTGGTGTTTAATTTGCCACAAAATCTTGATAGTTGAGAGCCAATGTACTGTCAATTGAAGGGTTTAGACGTTTCAATGATGGGGAATTTATAAGAATTGAAAAGGGCCGTTGCAGACGTTATAAGGCAAAAAGATGAGGAGGAGAAAATTAATTTTTTAGGATTTTCAAATGATAAAATTATTTTAGGGAAAATGGCATCTAGGTCCCAAGGACCAAACTTAATTATAAAAAAGTCCCCTCAATAAGTTGCCTTACC
>JBAGKO010000014.1:2204476-2220022 GCA_037177275.1 Acacia concinna
CAACTTATATGATGATATATTGTTTAACTTGATTAAATTAGGTGAGATAGTATAACCTTGTTGGAAGGAAATTTGAGTCTAAAAAATTCAATTCTAGTGTGAGTTTTCACTTGTATCAACTTATTCTTCAAAAATTGTCTTAATTCTTACCACTGCTACATAACATGTGAAATTCTTTAATAGGATAGAGGCATTTATTCTTATACCCTTGAATCCCAAACACAAGCCACAAATATTTTATCCCTTGCTACCCCTTTGAGCGCATCAATTCTTTCCCCATCACATTATTAGTAATATACATGCACAATCAATATGATAACATTCTTCTCATGTTATCAAGTTAAATTAAAAAAATGGTGTTGTTGCTATTAGTATTTTATAGGGTAGTACCCAAAAATAAAAGAGAGAGAGAGAGAGACAACTCCAATGGCCTCTCTGCACTTAATTTAGTAACTGAGGGCACTTCTTCACCAATGTTGGCACTCGCTCAAACGATAAAGTCAAAAAGGGTTATGAGTTGGGCTAAAAGCCTCTTGAGGAATATATTAGAGTAACTGAGTAGCCTGTGTTGTATCACCCATGTGCAGAGTCGCGTTAAAAGGGGGCCTCTAACATCTAAAGATAAAAAAAAAAGAATAAAAAAAAGAAAGAAAAAAGAAAAGAGAGTACCCTATTGAATTTTGAAAAATAGCACATATGCATTATTATATATCTTTATGACATGATTAAATGTTATTCATTCATCTAAATGCATATTGCTTATTATTCATTATCCACTTCTCATAGTCTATATTCCAACATTACAAGCCATAAAGTCCTCTTGATTATTGAATGCATGTGTAATTGGTGGTAGACAATTATAACTATTACAAGCCTATGGTAGGGTAATTGAACAAGTGACTCGAGTGAAAAAAAGAATCCCTATTATTGAGTTGAGTGATACACTTTATCCTTGCGTGACTATCTTACTTGGATTTAGTCTTATTAGACTTTGTATCTGAATATGTGTTTCTTTATATATTCTTGACAACTCAGATTGTACACTTGGTTATAAAGTTGTATTTATTTGATTTTTCACAATTTCTTAGCTAATTCAATTTGTCTATCTTCTTTCCTCAACTTGTTTTCAAGATAGATTTTGCTCAGGAGTGCAAAAAACTAAATGTGGGGGAATTTGATAAGTGCCTATTTTATAATAAATATATATAAATTTTGGAATGAAATATATTAAATTTATAAATATTTTATATCTATTTAGTTATTTTAGATATCTTTTCCCCTAAATCTAATTATAAGATAAAAATAATCTTTTTATGTAGAATCTACTCATAAATTATAATTTCTATTTTTGCAGGAAAAAGAAAAGGAAAGGAATTAGAAAGGTTAAGAAGCAAGAAGCAAGAATCAAAAAGGGAAGATACATGCCTATAATTGTTGCGGGTCCCATTTATATTGGATATTCATTAAGAAAATCCAAAATGAAGAATCAAGTGCATCAAACTAAAATAACATGAGAGGGTGCTATGCATTCAAAGGAGAGATAATAAGTATTAAATTAGAGAGTATCTAGAGAATCACAGCGGACAAAATCAGGTATTGCACAATAAAAGGAGCTGTAGTGATAAAAGCCAGAGACGACCTATTCACGCAAGATATTTTTACAGATGTGAGAAGAGTTGCACCGGAAAAAAAAAAAGAATAGCCACAAGACTGATCATTAAGAAGAATTTCTACAACTCCAAGAGGGCACAATACTACATCGATCTCATACACTTGTAGGGGGGATCATTGATGTTTACTAATATGGATCCTTTAGATGTAAATAGGAATTAATTAGCAAGAATCACGAAAATTACACAAACATGTCGTACAGATACGTCAAAGGAGTAGTATCATATGCCAACTTAGAGCAACAACTTGTAACAACTAATAACTATTTTCCTATGCATCTGATTTGTAATATTAAATTTTTAACTTCATATAATTTTAATCTACAACTACAAGAATCCAACTCTAACAGTACTAAATTGCCAAGATATGATTTGTGGGTAGGCAACATCACACACAAAAAGGGGGAGATTGTCAGTGAAGAAGGTAGAAGGGTGGAGAATATTGTGTAAGTATCGGATTTACGCAATTAAGAATTAACTTCATTTAATTTTTTTATAATTTAAATTTTTTAACATCGTTGAAATTCAATTTGTCATAGTGGACAATGACCCAAGAGACACCAGAATTGGCAGATTATATGAGTCACGACTATTTGCTGAGCAAAGCGCTAGCAGTACTTGAGTATAGTGGTCATATTTGAGGTACTAGATTTAGTGTGATGCATAAAAAATACTTCAGACCACAAAAGTGTTCCTCCCATAATGAGGTAAATAGGATAAGGGAGGAGCTCAATTCGTATAGGAACTCCATGCAAGCATACTTTAAAGAACAAAATTGTATAAATGAAATGTTGAAGACTCATATTGAAATTCTAGTATAGTCTAGGACAAATCCGAGTGCCCCAACATGTGAAAGCCCAAGTGTGAGGTATAGTTGTGCTTCTTATCTTAAAGTGCCTATTCCGTTGGTAATTTCCTTCCTCTTTAACATTTCAATTTCTTACCCATTTGTGGTTTTTGGACTGTTAATGTACTAACTCTATTTTATGCAGGGTGAATCTACTTGCAAGCTTTACATGGATCAATCCTTTAAGCATGCAGTTGCTCTCGGGGTTGTGTTCAATGATGATAATGATACCTTACACAGCTCTCCCTTACCCGACAACTCACTCAGAGTAAGGATTGATTTTTACACTTGTTAAGATGCGCTCCTGCCCATCCCTTCTCCAGACGATGAAGTCATAGTTAGAAATGTTGTTGGGTGATATGTTGCATGGTTCACATATCTAATAGAGCCATGTCAAAAGGTACTTAACTTACAATTATTTATGCTTTTTTCTATTTACTTCCATATAAAATGACATGATTCAATTTTATCATTTTTGTAGGGTTCTTGTTTTAGAGCTAAACAAATTCAGCAGTAAGGGAAAATTTCAAAGTGCTCCATGAATGCCCTAGATGTCCAAAAAGGCCATGTCTCTAGTAGCGGCCAGAAAGACCATGTCTCCACTAGCGGCAAGAAAGGCCATGCCTCCACTAGCGGCCAAAAAGGCCATGCCTATACCAACGGTCAGTAAAGCCATAGTCAAATATCCTATCGTGAGCAACTCCTGAATGTTATGCCCACTATAATGGGAGAAGGATTATCAATAAAGGTAGATTTTGATTATCACATCTTTAATCAACATGGTAAGGCCGGATTTGTCATGGAGGAGGTTATGAAGATATTCTCACTCATGATTGGGTTTCTGAAATGATTATAAATATTTGGATTAGGAACATAACTGAAAATCACTATTCAAACTATTTATTCATGTTTATCAATTGATTTATTGGTTTAATGAAATTGTATATGTTTTCTACGAAGGAACCTATACAAGGACATTATAGGGGACAATCATAGGTCTCGTTTTACATTTCTTAACCCATTTCTTGTTGGGCATCATGAGGGAAAAGTAAATTTGGTCTAACAATCACATGACCTGAGGCAATACTTTATAGAGAGAGCAACTAGTAATATGCAATTTATAGTGCCTTAAAATGTAGGATAAGTTATAACTGTCAGTATTTTTATGTATGTCTTTATTCTTTCACTCATAATTAATACATGATTGTTGATAAAATACTTTCAAAATAACTTAGGGAACACTAGATATTGATAGTCATCAAGCCAGTGAAACAAGCAGGCCCTCGCATTTATTATATTGATCTTGTAAGAATGGGGCAAAATAACCATGAAGATATGAAATGGTTGTTCAATAGGTAAGGGTACGCTTGCACGTGTCAATATTTTACATGTGATTGAATAACCTATAAGTAATCAATTTCTTTTTTCTTTTTCAGTGCTTTGATCGCTTATCGCTTCTAGAAATCTCAACCCTCTCAAGGGCTATAACTGGAAGAAGATTACGGTATTAGTCACAATTTGATTAAAATTTGGTTATTATACAATTTTTATTTAAAAACTGAAACAACTTTTTATAATATTGTTGCAGTGCCCATTTCAGCCCAATAACATTGATTGTAGGTATTCCATAATGAAATTTATAAAAGATGTAATTACCCACAATAAAACTTATGTTCCTCCTAATGTAAGTGATTTTAGTTTCAATTGAAAGTTTGTTTTATTAATTTCAATTGATTAGTAACATTTTTTGCGATTTTGATTTTTTTTGTAATACTTTCAATTTGTAGTATGATGAAGGTGAACGTGCCGCGCACTTGACAGATAGCCAACTTGATGAGGTAATAGAAGAATGGTGAGAATATCTATTACAGCAAATTAGAAGGTGGTTTTTCATGCACAATATTTGTAATAATATTAGTAAATTAGCTTCTTCTATTTATTGTAATTTGCTATGTATATGCTTGTTTATTTTCTTTCTGGAACTATAAATGTAATATTGAATTGGACTTTTTGTGGCTCTTTTTCTTTTTCTTCATGTGTTCAACATGAAGAGAGAGAAAAGAGCCATAGGAAGGCCACATTCTGTGGTGTTCCCTTAATTAGGGGAGCACCACAGGTGTGGTGTGGCCCTGTTGTGGTTCCCTCTTAAGAGGGTAGGCCCACGTAACCTAGTGTGGCATCCTCTCACGATAGGATACTAGTCTTATTGTGGCGCCCTCCCAGGGGAGCGTCACAGTAGGGCACAATAGGGTACCCTACCCTTGTGGCGCTCATGAGTGCCACGATAAGCAACCCATGGCGTTCTTTAAGCGCCACAGGAGTTTATTTTTGTAGTAGTGCATGCATGTTTCTCATTGAATGCACAACTTCTTGAGCCACTATAATATTGTCTAAACTAAGTCTTCTCAAAACAAAGCGGTACTGATTTGGAGTAATAACCAAAGGCAAGGATGGCTTGATACAGTTAGCAATAATTTTAGTAACTTAAAAATAACATTGCATAAATCTATGGGCCGAAAAACCTTTAGATCTTCTGGATGATCCTTTTTTGGGATGAGAACAATAAAGGTTCCATTAATACCTTGAATAGAAGTTGGATGAATTCAAAGAAAATTAATAAAATCACAGACAGACTTACCCACTGGCCCTTGAAAAATAAAGCATTAAGACCATCAGGACTTGGAGCTTTCAAAGCCTCCATACTAAATAGAGCATCTTTTATTTCCTCATCACACACCTCCCTTCCAATTTGACTTCAATCTAAATTAGGGAGAGAAGGGAAATTAATGCTACAACAAAGAGTATCATATAAACCAAGATCTTTAGTAAACAAAGATGAAAAATACTCAGTAGCCATATTCTTTATTAAATTAATATCATAAATCCATTCACCTTCCTCATTCTTAATTGCACCAATAAAATTATGCTTTTGTCTTTCATTTGTTTTTTCATAGAAAAATCAAGTATTATAATCCCCAAAAAAGTGCTAATCTATTTGTGCCTTTTGAGCCCAATCAAAGATTCTTACAACAAGGCATCTTCTAATTGTTTCCATAAAAGGCATTGAAGAGCATGTAATTCAGAAGATAAAGGATGATGAGCTTCCACCTTACTAATACCATTAAGATGTTTCAGAATCTCCCTCTTACGGCCCCTTGTATGCCCAAAAATGTATTTATTCCAAGAAAAACATGCATTTGTAAAATGCATGACATGGTTATTCCAAGAAGAATTATGTAACCAATTTTCCTAGACAAAGTTCTAAAATTGATCATGTAAAGTCCAAGCTGCTATAAACCGAAAAGGGCAGTTAAAATTCCTTCGTTCACTAAAACCACAAGTTTGGAGAAGTAAAGGGGGATGATCAAACTTATAAAAAGGAATATGAGTTACTACAGCCATTCATTATTTACCATAATTCTGTCAATTTGACTCTCCACATTATCTTGCCTCCAAGTAAAAGCAAGACCAAAAAAACCCAAATCATTGAGGTGAGAATCAAAGGTAAAAGATACAAAGTCTTTATCCGTAGTTTTGCTAACAACATAAAAATTTATTTTAGAAGATAAAAGAGTAGCATTAAGATCACCCCCTATACACCAAGGACCTCTAATATCTTCCTCAATAGATTTCAAAGCACCCCATAAATCTCGTCTTCAACTCATGACTGGACTAGTATAAATAATAGCAAATCGCCATGGCTTGCCATCATCTGATTCAAGCTGTCAATGGATAAATTGTGAATATTTCAAAATGACATTCGCTTTGTGAATTTTATCTGACCAAATACACCAGATGCCTCCCCTAAAACTGTCAGCATCCACAATTTCTATAAATTGAAAACTAATTTATTGACAATCTGTGAAGCTTTATGACCACTGCAACAAGTTTCAAAAAAGAACAATAAAATCAAGGCAATGAAAAGAAATAAGTTCACGGATGAGATTAGGAAATGAGCAAGCACCCGTTTCTCTAGAATTCCAGAGAAGAAAACACATTAAAATCATCTTGAACAAGTTGGGAGGTGACTCCTATTTCACACAACCCAAACTCAGGTTCATAACTAGATTCCTCTTCCATAACTTGCATCGTTGGCTCAACACTAGTACTAAGATTAGAATTGCCAACCAACTGCGTGGGCTCCATGAGAATCATGATCCATGTTGTGGTGATCATGTATTGTTAGGCCTGGATCAAGCAAAGGCCCATCAGTTGCCTAGTGAGAGGAATCTAAAAGCTCAACATTATTACTCTCATGTTTAAGAATAGAAAAAGAATTTTCTAAAACTGGCAAACCATGTGATTCAACTACTTTGGCAACAGGTGTCACTGATTTTCTAGCCTGGTACATTTGTTTTTGTTTATTCTCTTTCCTATGTAGCCTACTTTAAGCCCTGTTTTCCGCTTAGAGCCCACAGGAATCCAACCCTCCTATTTATTATTCACAAGAAATGTAAAACCAGACCGGACCGGCCGGTCGGACCAGAAAACCGGCCAACTGGACCCAAGGCCGGTCCGATCTCAAGCTTTGACCGGTGGCCGAGTCTACTCGGCCGACTCGGCAACTTAGCCGGGTTGGCCGAGTCTTAAAAAAACAGAGAAAGCAGACGAGCATGGTGAAGAACGAAGAACTCATAACAGAGAGAGAGAAGTATCAAACATAGACGCAGCTTTGACTTCAAGCACACACCCACTCACACTTCACAGCAAAATTAAATAGCATTGGCTTAACAAAACATAGAAACCTTGGGCTAAGAACCAGAGATCGAAGATGTCTGAGATAATGGAGGTTGATGAAGGACTGAGGGGATCCAGCAAGTCGGCAACTGAAGAGGAGGCGCAGTAAAAAAAGGGAGGAAGAGAGAAGAAGATGAAGTTGAAAATGGAATGGAAAAAACGAAAGATGAAAGATGAAAGATGAAAGACAAAGAATAAAGAGTAGGTGGGTCGTACACGTCTGCAGCCTGCAGCCTACAACCCTATACCTTTGGCTTCCCAATGTATTCTATCTATTAAAATATAATATAATTATATAAGAATAGGTACGTGAAGCTGGCAAAAAAAGACTAAGAAAAACATAGGATCTGTACAAGTCTATATTAGCAATTAAGTGTTGAAGTAAACAATGGAGTATACTACACACTTACCAATAATAAATCTTATTATTATTGTTAAAGGAAAAATAAGCCTAATTAATTTTAATAATTTCAGTTAAAAATTTAAATAATATCATATTTTAAATTTGGAATTTGATAGGTTGCATCTCTATATTTTCAACATTTTGTTGTATTTTGCTGGTAGTTAACTAGTTTTGGCTCTTTTGATGTTAATTATGAGGTTATGAATTATGGTTAATCTTATTATTTTATTATTATCAATTAAATTATAATATTTTAATATGATCAGTTTAGCCCCCGGTTCGACCCAGTTTAACCCTTTAAACCTTGAACCCATACCTAACCGGTTCATTGCCCGGCCCAGTTTTTTGTACCTTGTCAATTGTTTTTCTTTCTCTCTCTTTATATTATTGCTTTTATAATTCATTTGAGTGTTCCTTTTATTATTATCATGTCTGTTATTTTTTTAATTGTTATTAGATATACTAGTTATAACTTAGCTTATTATATTAATAAATTACATTTAGAAACTTTATTTTCTAGTTCATATATTATATTCTAGAATTACTATAGTTTCTTGAAAAAGAAGAACATTAAGGTAATTGACTTCGTCAAGATGTGATTGTTTCGTTATATAGCTTGTGTAATATCCGAATAACACTGAAAGAAAGGCCAGTCAAAAAGGTTCTTACCTCACAGTGTGGCAATAAATCGGGTTTGAGATATAGACACCGGCAGAAGAGGAGTATATGTACCAACAATTTAGATCCCAGATTTAGTTGTAATACGATCCATAGAAGCATCAACAATCATACAGATTTTGAATGACGCTGCCTTTACCCTTTCAAATTTCAAGTGTTAAAAAAATCTTTGCCGACTGAATCATCTGCTTATCTAATGTCCACCATCTTAACCCAGCGTTTTTATTCATTGATATCAAACTTCAATAAATATGCACATGCATGAGCAAATGGAAGACAGAATATAACAAACATATCAAAATTAGCTTTCATGTTAAAATGAAATGACTAGGGACCTGATTAATGAACAACACTGAAAAAGGCCAGTAGTGATTACTGCTCCAAATTTGGCAATGCATCGATTATGGGCTCTACTTCATTTGCCTCTCGTCCTGGAACACATAACAATCAATCATTATTCAAAGCCAGAGTGTGAAGACGCAGAAGGAGAGAGGAAGTAAGCCTGTGCGCACCATTTATGTCATAAACAACACCGAAACCTTCTGCCGATAGGCTGGACTTCACGAACTCAAAGTCCTGTCTGTCTCCTTTCGGTGCAGGATCTAGGAAAACCTAAGTATCACAAACAATAATCATTCCAAATATGAGATAAACCAAGGTCAACGAGTGCATACCATGTTAGATATTTTAATATATATATATATATATATATATTATAACATTTATTAGTTATTACTTTAAGAAATCATTAAAATATCATTTAGAATGGTCCATAAGTCAGATTTAGGCCTAGTCAAGATTAGGGTTTTATTTTGTCTATTTTAGTGATTTTCTGGTGATGAAAAACACACACGAAAAAGTTTACAGCCAAAATACGGAGCGTTAAAGAGTGAAACCCTAACGGTCTCTTAAGGTTCTCCCTGACTGGCCACGGTTGTCACAGTCTCCATCACTATGCCTTACAATCAGTCAGAAGAGTCCTGTCACCCAATTCTTCTAACAATGTTTGTTTTGCAATGCTCATTCGTACGGTATTCTAATTTCCTGATCAACAATTAGCAATTGCTAGAGGTATTTAAACTTCCGTTGTTACTTATTGAATCAATTATACAATATATGAATTATATATGATTTAATTTCTAACATGTGGTATCAAAGCCAGGTTCTCTGATTTTCTGCCTTCTAGTTTTGTATCGGGGGTGATCTTCTGGATCAAAGATAATTTGATTTAATCTTTTAAAATTGCAATTTATTATAAATAATTGATTTTTATAATTATTTTAAATTGCTTTTGTCATCAGGAACCAAAATCAAGCTTCTGAAAAATTTTCCGATAGGTGGCTATATGATGTGTTTGCCCATTGAATTTTCAATCTTGTTTTAAAATATATAGCCTTGTTTTCGATTCATGTAGATCTCATTTTGGCTTATGATTTTCACATCGCCGGTTTTCTTTTGCCTGAAAGCTTTCAAGATTTTGTATTTGTTTCATTTGGCTTTCATTCATATCTGTATCGTCATGCTCATATGCTCCTTGTATCTCCATCGTGATAAATTTTTGTCATATTGTTTTGATCTCGTATGGATTGAGCTTCTATTGCGAGGATTTGTTTTGGATTATTGGTTGTATTTTTCTTATCGTAGCCGGAACTAAGAAGAAATTGTTGCCTTTTTTTTAATTCCATTTTTTGTCTCTGTATTGATTACTATTTCAAATCAAAGATCTCATTTAGTTGCACAAAAATTATGATAAGGGGGTTTGAAACATGATTCCCACATGTTTTCCAAAATCATTGTAGCCATTAGTGTCAAAAACGAGCTCTTGATCACTGGAAAAGTCACCTGAAACATCACAGGTCGTGGCAGCTATCGGGTTGCATTTTCGGGTCGATAGGCGGGTAGGTTTCTAGAAAACTAGGGGAAGACCGAGACGATGTTGTTTTGATCATGCCAAAAACGTCGCTATTTTGAGTCCATCAAGCGCGCCCTCTTATTGTAGCCCAACGACACCGTTTTGGCTTGAGTAAAATGCATGTTTCACTCAAGTAGCTCGTTTTTGGCCCGATGCATGCTGGGCCAAATTTTTTTTTTAAAAAAAAAAGAACCCTATATCACTCATTTTGGGTAGACATTTAAAAAAAGGAACAAATTTTTGTTTGTACGCTTTGGACCTGGTTTGGGCTCTGATTTTATTTTATTTTGGGTACTTTTGAACCTTTTTGAATAGTGACGATAGGCCAATGAATTTTTTGTATTCCAAAATTAAATTTTGGGTCAAAATCAAATGATTTCCTCACTATTTTTCAAAATTGAAGTTTGTTTTATGTATGTTTATAGGTAAATTCTTTTGGAAATTGTTTAAATTAATGGAAAAGGTTCATCTTGGCATTTTCATATAGAGAAAAATGTTTCTAGAATTTATTTTTATGATTAATCTAATTGTCAAAGAAATTTGAAAAATTAATTTAGATAATTAGTTAACCATTCAAGCTTGCAAAATTTATTTTTCATTGATAGATGTCAAAATTAATTCTTTAAATAATTTTTGGATACATAGAACAGTGGGAGGGTTTTTTTTTTAATCTAATTATTAAGTTACATTTATTGACCGAATGAATTGATCAATCCCTCCATTAAGATGTGCATATATTGGATTTATTTTTAATGCACAAAATAGTGAGAGAATTTAATTTTAGATTATATTGGCACAAGTTGTTGGTTAAATTAGTGTGTGTTTAGTTATCCGATGGGTTGGCCAAATCAGAAGTTTAGGCATGAAAACGGATGTTGGTTTTGGAGTAGATTTATTTCTATGTATGGGTTAAAGGTAGATCTATTGGACTTATTCAAAAAAAAGAGACTTATTTGGAGAAACAGGGTTTTGTTTCTTATTTATCCGTTTTGCTTCTTTGTGTTCCTCTCTGCTATGCCCTACTCGTCAGGTGTAGTGTGCTAATAACCAACATCTTTTCTTCCTCCTCTGTGTGATTATAGAAATTCATTCATCTTTTTTCTGCCTTCTCTGCTCGATTAAGCATTACTATGGGGTAAGTTGAAACTCCTTAACATTTGCCTAAATATGTGTGACTGTCGTGTGTATGCAAGGATTTTTTTAAAAAAAAATTGTTACAATGTACTCTATCTGGTCTTTATTATAAGACCCAGTGAACTTTTTTTAAGAATCCTAAGAAAATTAATTACATTACTTTAAAGCATTAAAATTTACCATTTTTTTATGAACTGTTTTGTTTGATTTTTGAACTAATATACTCCCTCCAGTCCTAATTATAAGGGCTTGTTGACTTTTTTGGAGAATTCTATAAAAACTAATTACATTATTTTAAAGTATTAAAATTTATCATAATATATTTACATGTAATAAGACTCCCTCCAGTCCTAATTATAAAACCCGGTTATTTTTTTTAGAGATTAAAGAAGCAAAAAAAGTCAACTATGTTTATAATTAGGAATGGAGGTATTATAAATATCATAGCATATTTACATGTAATAAGACTCCCTACAGTTTTAATTATAAGACCCAGTTGATTTTTTTTAGAGATTAAGGAAATAAAAAAAAAGTCAACTAGGTCTTGTAATTAGAACTGGAGGTAGTAATTATAAGACCCAAATGAATTATGTTTATGATGAAATTAAAGACCGAATTATACGGTCCATGTGATCCAATTAGTTATGTAATGTCATTTCATAAGAAATTTTACATTTCTTTGCTTTCTAATTTATATGCCTTTTTAATCATTTAATATTATTATTAATTATATATATTTAGCTTTTATTCTTAACTTTTGTTAAATTTAATTTTTCTTTTATTTGGTATAATTTTTAAATTTTACAATATATATATATATATATCAACCAAATACATTTTACTCTTACATGAGTCATTATGCTACCGTCAATCCAAACATAATCATATTACACAATCTGACTTATATCTAATCTAATTTATCTATAAGTTCAATTATAAATAAGTCACTTATCCCACTGTTATTCCAAACACACCCTTAATCAATTAAATTCTCATTAAGGATTTGTGTATATTTGGAATTTAAATGCACATAGTTGATATTTATGATTAGCATGTTTCTTGGGGATTAGCCACAGCATCCTCTTGTACATGTGTGTATAATCATTTGTTTTAAAAATATCAATTTAATTTAATTTAATCAAAGTGGGAGGATTGTATTTATTCACATATGTTGATTAAATTAATTAGGTCCTTTATTAAGCTGTGCATATAGTACACATTATTGATATTTATGATTGACTTGTATGTTAAAGTGGTAGCTACAGCACCCTCTTACAACATGTATAAATAATCACATATGGATATTATAATATCAATTTTATGAAGTGAATGAGTATTATCTTATTCACATAAATGATTTCCTTGATTAAATTAATTAATTAGGATACCCCATTGATGTTATGTATATATATGAAATCTCAATTGTATATATTTGATATTGGTTATTAACATATATATTTTGTTAAAGGAATAGCTACATCATCCTTATACATTTAATATATGCATAGGTAATCACATAAAGTTTTATAATATCAATTATAGTTAAATATACAATTATTATATACACAATATAATGTCCTTGTGATGAGCATGTAGAATAAAGAAGTAGCCACAGCATCCTTACAGGTACATGCATTTTATTTTGTTCTAACAAACAAAATACATCACATAAAAGATTTAAAGGCATCAATTGTAATTAAATATATGTTATAATTAATCTTTACCCAGATGTAGATAATTATAATTGTGTATTTAATTAGGGTGAAGTAGAATGGCTTTATAATTTTATAAGCATCCCACAGGTATTAGGAGATATAACTGCGTTCTAATTTCATCAATTTGAGATAAATTCATGTTATGCTAAAGTCTTTGCCCACAATAAATTTTAGTGATATGAATTTAGAATGTATGATTTACATTGGTAAGCATACGCCTATATATGATGGTTGCTTCCTCTTAAGGTAATTTTGTAAGCATGATTAAGATTTTATTTTATTTTGACCTTGCAGCATGATTGTAATCTATTCAATTATTTGTTTTGATATAATTTATTAGAGATAATTGTTGAGTCTATAAGGAAATAAATGTTACTCTTTCCATTACAGTAAAAACTGACATTGTAAAAGTTCTAGTATTTTAATAAATCACTATTTTGTATGGTTTATTAGGCTTAATTAGTGTTTCAAATGTGGGAAAATGGAATTAGGAATACATTCTTTTGGATTAATTGAATTAATTAAGTGCATGAGGTTATTTTGGTAATTTTGGCATAATTGATGGTTAAAATTGTCATTAATATGCAATTATATGCTTGATCATAAGTTGGTGAAATTTTGGTACAGGTTGGAAGAAGAAATTAGAAGAAATTGGAGGTTGAAAAAGAAAAGGAATAAATTACAAAGCTAAAAAATGTCTAGGGGCAATTTTGGAAATAGGACAGGGACTTGGATGCAAGGTTAAAAATGTGCAAGCTAAGAGTCTAAAAATAAATAGAGGCGGGGTTTGATTCTATATTATTTCGTGGGCAAAAGCGCAATTTAAACAAGTCCAGAGATGAGTCAAACATGGGGGCATCGTGGACCATTGATCACGCATACTCAGGGTTCAATTTGATTCGTTAATGGCAGGAAAGGTCAAAACACACCGTTTCATTACTTGCACAATGCACTTGCGTTATCTGAACCATTGATGAAGCATACGTTGACTACATATAATCTGTCCATCACGTTGAACAGAGATTAAAACAGAGCGTGATACTTGGCTTCATCGTCTCTATCCAGAGTCAAACTGAGATTGAATACTCACCGTTGGATCTCAATAGCTAGTTACTATTGACTGTCTTCTTCCTCTATCGAATCCCAAGACCCGCCCTGTGACTTGTTTCCAGCTCCAACGACCAGCTATACATAAGTTCATTTTCCATGCGTTTGAGTTCATTCTAGTGCCATTTTCTTTGGCTAGATTAGATCGATAATGAGGGAGAGAGAGCTTGGAAGTGGTCTTGTTAACTGAGAGCGCCTATGATCAGAGATCCATTCCAGAATCCAGCTACTATTTTATGTGATGTTTATTTTGATTTGTAGCTAGATTGTGTGTTCTTCATGTAATGTAATGTAGGTTTGAGCCCCTGGAATGTATTTTGATCATAAACACTTATGTTTTCATCTGTTTTCATGGATTGTTGGAATTTTTCGATGATCATTATCACAGAGGTTGTTTTTGGACATATTGCTATGTAATTCGTGGTTCAATGATACTTGGCCCATTTAGAGTATTTCATGGCTGAATAGACCTAGATCTAGGTGTTTGAAAGCATGGGAGAATTAATCAATGGCTAATTTGATTGAGTTAGGATGTCTTGCCATTTTGGATTATGTTCTATACTCTTTTCTGTCTAGACATGTGAATCCTGATGTGTTTATATATTTTTAGGATGGAGCAATGATAATCTATGAAAAAATTACATAGAGAATACTTGTGTGCGAATTGTTACTTGTGATCAAGATAGTTAGCTTGTATACTTGAATTGATCTTGCTTGATATCTTTAATTTTAGTAATTTAGTAAGAATCCATAATGATTACAGTACAATATGAATCAATGGTAATTTGATAATTAATTAGCCTAGCTTAATTGAACTAGGAAGAAAGGGAAAATCCAAATAAAGAGTTATAGATAGCCTCAAGTGGGAGAATGACCTATGTTAGCTTTTAATCTCGTTTTTAATTGAATATTAGGCTAATAAAAATACCTAATCATATTTATGATCCCAATATGAGCAATGAGATGCCATCACAATCTCAATTAAAAGCTGTTTACCATATGTACATAAAGAATGGAACAAAGTCAATGGTTGTTTATAGGCTATAGGACAAATTTAGAAATTTGCATAAATGTTGTTTCTTTATTTTGTTGACTATTAAGTGAATTCTCCATAATAGGGTAATATATCTTCATTAATTTTGGTAGAAAGATTCTTAATTTATTATCTCATGGGTTATTATTCCTTTTCATGAATACATATAAAGATGTTAAGTATTCATTGAAAAAATGAGTATGTACAAGTTTTAGCCATATTTGAAAAATATAAGATTTTAAATGAGGACTATCAAGCTACCAACTCTTGAGTCATAAAGTATATAATTAAAAGGCTTAATTAATGGATG
>JBAGKO010000014.1:2222299-2252334 GCA_037177275.1 Acacia concinna
AAAGATAATGGGGTTCAATTTAGTTCTCTAAGTTTCTTATTAAAAACCCTAAGCAATCGCTTAGGTCCCACGTTTTAGTTAAGCCTCCTAGAATTTCAAGTAAATTAATTCTCAATTAAAACACTTTTAGGTTCTCTTAGAGTGCTCTTAGAATGGTGCATGATTATATTCTCAAATTGTCAATCAACAATCCAAGAATTACGCGTGAGAGAAAAATTCATACAATCCTGCAAATATCCAAACACACATAATTAAGTCTCAAAAATTTGGATAAAATTATAAATCAGAAATCATACATCAACCTTTAGCAAATATTCAGATCTCATAGTTACAATCACAACCATGAATTACATCATCCATAACTTTCCTAGATCTAGGAGAATATCAAGATGAAGAGGATCTAAATTAAATTCATGAACTCCCCTAGTTTAACCGTAAGCTCCAACTTCAATTCATCACCGAGAGGCTAAGGAGTTTAGCCTCTCACAGCTTCGAACATCTCGCTATCGCGTTCTGCCTTCGACTCCATGAGATGCAAGGTAGGGTTTGGCAAGGATTAGGGTTGGTATGGTGGAATTTTGGGTAGATGGAGGCTAGGGTTATGATCTAGGGTTTGGGAATTGAGAGATTATAGAGACCTAGGGTTTCAGGCTGCTTACTCTGAAATCTCAGAAGTAACAGTAATCCCCATTATTTATAGCTAATTGCAAACCCTAATTCAAAACACAGAGTTTCTGTCAACAGACTCAGGTCGCGACATACAAGTCTTCACGTCATGACTTGGACTTAGGTAATTCCCTTCTAGGCCTGGCTTTGGTCCAAAACGCACAGCTTCATTTAAAGTCTTCATGTCGCGACCTAACAAGTATGTGTCGCGACCTTGGTAGGCAATTTAGCACTCCTAAGCATCTTGGGCCTTCAAGCTCCAGTGTCTCCATCTTGGGCTCCAATTTTGGGCTTCGTATTCTCCTTCGCTTGCCTGAAAACATAACAACAAAACACCTTTGCCAAGGCAAGTGAAGAATAATATAAATAATATTAAATAAATCATATTTTTCCCAATAAATCATCAAAATGCAATATTGAGACATTCAATCCATAAACTATTAATATCATGCAATTTGATGGTAAATGTATGCAATTAAGATAAAATACCCCAGAAAACCATATAAATATTGTGTCAGATCATATGTTTTAATGTAATAAAAGTTGTTCCTATCATATGTATTTCTTTTTAATTATGTCTATATTTATTTTCATGTTTCTTTTAATGAAGAATGAATTCTACTGGCATCAATGTTGAAAATTTATGTCTTGTTGATAATGCAACAACTCACACTATACTAAAAATGATAACTATTTCTCTTCCTGCTAATGCAAGAAGCCAGTGTTCAGACTGTATCTAGGAGTATAAATTTGATTGAAGGCTTCGGAAGAGCTAATATTTTGTTACTTGAAGGAACAAAATTGTTCATTGATAATGCATTTTATTCTACCAATTCTAAGAGAAACTTATTGAGTTTCAAAGATATTCACATAAATGAAATCATATAGAAATAATAACTAAAAATAATAAGAAATATCTTGATATCATGAATTTAGTTTTTGGCAGAAAATGCATATTAGAAAGGTTTCTTACCTTTTCTTTTGGCTTATACCACACATTTTTAAGCATAATTGAAACACATGCTATTTTGCTAATTTAAGGGTAAAAATGGAATTATTTTATATCCTTTAAGTAATTCTTCACTTGCCTTGGCAAAAATTTCTTTGTGATGATGTTTTCACGCAAGCAAAGGAGAAATTGGAGCCCAAGATGGATTTAAGATGGAGGCACCGGAGCTTGAAGCCCAAGACACATGGAGAAGAGTGATTTGCCACGTGAGGTCGTGACTTGTACCTGTTAGGTCGTGACCTGAGAAGTTTTAATGAAGCTGTGCGTTTTGAAGCAAAGTCAAGCCTGGAAGGAGTTTCCACAAAGCTAGGTCGCGACGTCAGTTCGTAATTAGAAAAATTGTGTTTTGGATTAGGGTTTCTGATTAACCTATATAAAGGAGAGATTAACTTATGTTTGGAGAAGGCTGACAGCCCTGAGTCTACAGATTTGTAGCCAGACAGCCATAAACCCTAAATTCTCAATTCCCCTCAATTCCTACCCTAATCCAAACCCTAACCACCCATCCACCAAATTCCAACCATTCAACCACCATAATCCTCACCAAACCTCAGAATCTCTCATAGAATCAAAAATCGAACGTGATAGCGGGAGATTTGAAGCCATGAGAGGCTAATCCCTTTAGCCTCTCAGTAATGGGAAGCGAAGCTTGAGCTCCGAGAACAAATTAGGGGAGTATTTAGTCAATTTAGAATCTTTTCTCTTAATCTCTTTGTGATTCTCCTAGATCTAGGATGTTTTGCTAAGTTTTGATATTCTAGGGTTACGATTGTAATACTAATACCTAAGTTGATTTTGCATTAGATTGATGTTGAATTTTGAGATTTATTTAATTTTAAAGTTTAAGACTTTATGTGTGTCAGTGTAATTGATTGATTTGCCTATACATGCATTATCTCAGATTGTTGATTGGCAATTTGATATCATTCTTCATCTTTTCACGTGCACTCTAAGGGGCTTAAGCAATGTTTTAATTGAAGTTGATTAACCTAGGATCCTATAAAAGTTTTCATTAATTAAATTATTGGACTCAAGCAATTGCTTGGGGTTTTCAAATTGAACTTAGATGTTTAAAACTCCTATTATCTTCTGAGAAAGCAAGGATAGCCGAGTGATCATCGAGAGAGACTAATCCATCATATTACCGTTTTCCAAATAAAACCATTTTTCTAAACCTAAAATACCAAAAATAGTTCTTGTTAGTTTATTTATTTATTTGCACCAAAAACCCCTTAATTAACCAATTAATTGCTTAGGAATTCTAGATAACACTCCTCGAAAAAAAGAACGACTAGTTGTCCTATACTTCATTATTGGTGCAATCATTATGACAAACTGATTTAGGTGACAATCTCAGTCCGATCAGCTAGTGACTCAAGCCATTGATATACATGACAGAAGAAGAGAAGTACTTACCATTGAAGTCTTTCCTTTTCTTAAAAAAATATTATTCTTGCTTTATTGATTATTGTTGTAATGTATTAAGTGAGATATATACCATTTTAAGTATGTTTATGATTATTCTACTTTTATATAGGCTGGTGGCCTATGCTTTAATTTTAATAGATCAACTAGTTATTAGTTGACTTGATTTTTTTGTTTTTAGTTGAGTTGTAATATACCTTGGGCATTTAATTTTAGTTTTAGAAAACCTTTTCTTTCATATAAGCCGAATGCCTAAAATATCCAAGATTGTAATTGTTGATTTTCATATAGCCGGAAATTTATGAAGTTTTCTAAAGGTTTCATATTTTTCAATTTCGCTATCTCTTTCTCTCTTTATGTATTTGAATAGTTCAAGTAATTGATAACAAATGTTTTTAACTGGTTACTCAATAATGTATTTTTTTTTATTCAGGTAATCAGTAGCTACATATTCATAGATCCATGATCACTAGCAAAACTTTTACTTCATACAAAACATTATAAAAATATTTGCCCCCCTCAAAGATGGATCATGAACAGAAAGTTGTAGAATATTCTAAGATGGATCATGAACTACACTAAATCCTCCACAATCTTCGCCACCGGCTTATCTGAAGAATTGTTGATCTCAACTTCAGGTAAGTCCTCTGACTTTGAGACTTTTTTGGGTCGATATAGTACATAATGTTGGATCATGAACATAATGTTGTAAGATATAGAAACCTAAAAAACATATAAAATATATCACCATTAACACTTAATTCATTTTTCATTAATTACAGATATACAAGTTAGTGCAAGAGAATGGTCCATATATATACCAGAGAAATCGTTAGTTTTCCTATATCTCCAGTGAAGTTTGCCCAAGAACCTGAGATTTCAAATTTTGTTAGAATCAGATTATTAACTCAAAAGGATTAATTAATGCTTCATAAGTATTAAAAGGGATTGATATCATTCTTGTTCCTCATAGTTTCATCGAATTTTGGTCTTGATTCCTGTAGTTTCAATTATTGGTTTTGACTCCTACAGTTTCACAAGGACTTGGTTTGACTTTAAGAATAATATCAAAACCCAAAATCGTTATAAAAGTATATAGACCATTCACTAAACTCAGGCCAAATTCTTTTAAAACTATATGGACCAAAACCAATTATTTGAAACTAATTGAAAGGACAAAAACCAAATTTTAATAAGACCATAAGGACTAATTATAGTATTAACCGTTATTATAAGTGATGTCTTATAAACCTTGATCTAATGATTGTATGAGCATTTGACCGTAGTTTCCTATGCTCCCAGAAAAGTCCAACAAAATGTTGACAATACTCCATCCTTCTGTACTCTTTCTCTTGTAGTTCATCACAGCCTGCATTTATTAATAACTCACCTTATTATGAATATACCAATGGCCAATAATAATATGCTAGAAAGTTCTATTGCAGATTAATTATTTGGATCACTCATATTAAGAACTAACTATTTAATTTGATTATATTAAAAAAGTTACCTAAAGAAGTTAATAATAATAATCATCTTCTACAATTCCTTATCTCTTTTTTTTTTATATAGTTTATTGTTGTTGAGAGAAAATCAACAAGACTGATTTGAAAATTTGATAAATATGTTAAATTTACATTTAATACCATAACAACTCCCCTATTATGTCTTACATTAAGGATAAGTGGAGTATTTGAAATGTATGGATAGAAAAATGGAAGAAATTCCAACCTGTGGCAGATATTTTGAAGCCGACATACAAATTTGAATGCCACTGCAAAATTGTTAATTTCAACGTAACTCGTTAGAAGGAAATTAAACCAATCACAAATAAAAAATTCTTACCGTTCTGTTTCCATATAAAGGTACCTTATTATTGAGAGAAGCCAGAGCCAATGATGATTTGACAAAGCAATGAAGAAGCATACTGCAGCAAGTGACCAAGCAACAAACAAAATTCCACAGGCTATTTTTGAAACCTTTTGATTGCCTCGCTACAATATCAAAACAAGAAATGTCAAAAATCAATAACAAACTTAAAAAAGTACAAAGATCGAGCTCAATGGAAGAGAAAGCAAGGTACTAACATCATATATTGAAATCTGGAATAAGGTAAAAGCTGTGAGTAGAACAGCATGGGATGAGAAAGCAACATCATTTGCTGCTACAGGTATCATCTGAAGCATATATAGATGACAATTTTTTTAAAAAAAAGGGTTAATTGAGTATCTGAGTTTTAAGGTTTGATTTAGCATTTATAAGATGACTATACGATGATATATCTGACCTCTTTCTGACCATATTTATCTCTGTACTGCTGCTGAATAGTAGAGCTGAAGTACAGAGATGCATTGTATATGAGATAGCACGTGTGATTGGTGAGATTCAAAGCCTGAAAATCCAAGTTCAATCCTACCACACTGAAAATAATCCCAAACCCATAAGGTGAGAGGCAAATTAGAATGGTAAACAGAATGAATGGTAGGAGTAAAAAAAAAAGTAAGGAATATTAAAAGCTTCTATTGTGTTATTTGAAACCTTTTCCTGCGATAATTTAATATGACTTGTGGGTAGAAACTGATAGACCACAAGGTAAAAACAAGCCAACCCACAAATTCGTAAGAGACATGGAGGGGAACTGAATTCCAAGAAGCCATTTTCAGCGGTGAAGGGTTTGCTTATTAGTAGTTGATGAGTGGGCTTCGTTTTCAAAAGAATAAGCTTAACAATAATCAATAATGTTACTGAGATTATACCAAAGCAACACCTCGATTTTTATAGCAAAGCCGATTATTGGTGAACAGTTTATACCAATAATTTCGTTTGTTATGTAAAAAAGCAGGGGAAACAGGATGAAAAAAAGTGTGTATTGAGTGACGCCAAAAACAAGGGGAAAAATGTGGAGTGGGGATACATCATGCATCAGACGAGCACTAATGATTTTTAAATATATTTTTTTGCGCTACACAAATGCAATTCCACTAACTTCAATTAATTTTTAAAATGAAAATAGAAAATAATCTTTAGCTGCATTCGGAGACATATATCCCTCCTCCTACGCGTGTTTACAAATCCTTGACGTGTGAATGACATAAACGTGTTTGGTCGAGTATGAAGTGTGAAACTAGTGAGCAATAATTATGGGTGAAGCTATTTACTGGGATTACAGGAGTCGAAGTGGTGACCGTTAGCCTTATAATTGGCGTTCGTGGCGTAGGTGGACAGCTGTCTTACTTTTTATTTACGTCATATCATAGAGTTTTATATACTATTTATTCATGTAGGTTGAGGTATTCTGGTTATGACTCACCCAATATGGTTCACTTTAAAGCTTCAAAAAATTCAAGATAAATAACATATATGCTCAATATTGTGATCCAAATAAGTTGCTTTATTGTCACTTTAAATGCATTTAAGAGGCCAACAAACATAAGTGATAGACTTCACAATTCACAATCTACCCATAATTCCATGTCACCCTTAATTATATCTGATCTGACTTTTAAAATTGTCCACTTTGGATCCCATTACCACTCATTTCATCAGCACATTGTGCTAAACCAGGATGTGTAAAATCCTAAATCTTGGCTCTCAAAGTTGTCCACTTTGAGGTCCATTACCCTCATGGTTTAAATACTTGATTCGTTCCCCTCCTTTGCCGATATGGAAATTCACACTCCACCTCTAGGGGTCTAGCGTCCTCACTGCAGGCACATGAGCCCAGCCTCAAAATTTATCATGGTTTTTAAATGTAACGGGATGGGAAGATAGACCCTAGTTAAGGACTAGCATCCTCACTAACTTATCGACATGAATTTGACTCTTATACCTCCTGAAACATCCCAACATCTTGCTCTCAAAATTGTCTACTTTGTAAGCAAATTATCCCTTTTAAAAGATATCATTTGTTCCTTCCTAGCCGATCTGGAACTTCACAATAATCCACGTTATTAACCTCATTGTTTGTTCGAACCTGGCTGGAATGAACTTAAGTAGAAATTGACGCATTGAACAATCTTCAAATCAAAGATGCCCCATTCTTCATGGAAAAATCTAGGGCAGAGTTTCTCAGAAAAGTGGAAGAACGCAATTACAATCAAGATCGCCACTCATGTGAAAAGAAGTGTGATGGTGTAGTTAAATACTATCAGAAATTTAAGGTAAAGTGAACAATTTAGAGAGCAGGGCGTTGAAATGTTAGATATATCTTGTTAGGTACCTTCCATTCTAATATTGCACTATAATATTTTAACTAAATTATAGGTCTACTGTGAGCAAAATAGTTATAACACTCTTTTATTTCGAATTTGGATCTTCTCTTCATTTCTCTCTTTCATTTTCTTCTCCTCATCCCTAATATTAAATTGAAGGGTGAATGACTGATCAAATTTTAGAAGTTTAAATTTATTTTTATATTAATTTTATAAAATTTTAAATTTGAATAATTTAATTTTTAATACTAAGATAGAGATGAGATGAGATGAGGAGGAGAAAAAAGAGAATATCCAAATATATCTCTACGATTATATTGATAATTTATATAAGCCCTTTTTGCCTCAGCTTCCATGATGGCTTTTCCCTTTTGTGTGGCACGCACTACCGTGCACAACCTTACCGTACTTTATCATTCCGTTTGGTTTTACTCAAGCCTCTGTAGCTCAGCTTCATTATCTTTTGGTGACAGCTCATTTACTACATCATCGTCTGTTCTTGCTCTACTATAGATCGCCATTTCCTTCTGCCTCATTGGTCTTGACAAAGGCCCGTAGCCCGTGACGTTGCAAGTGCTTCTGTCCACTTGATTTGTTTTTTTTTTTAAACAAAAAAAGGATATTTATGCTTTACAAAATAAAATTTCTTTCACTTTGTATGTACTATGAATTTAAATCCAGATTAAGAAATTAATTATCAGGATCTTTACTCTTGTCAACTAGTAGTTCATGCTATGCTTAAAAAAAAATCATTCGAAAACATCTTATTAATATTTCTTTAAGTTTAAGGGCAATTTTGTCCTGGAAGTTTTCACTCAGGGGCGATTTTGCCCCTAATTATTAACTCTGTTAATTTTGACCGTTAGTTAACAAATATATTGAGTTGACATTCTACATGACATCCACGCCATTTTTTTAAAGTGCAAATCAGCCATGAAAAGTCCATATATCGTCTACTACATTTTTTAAAGTTAGACTTAAGACTTCCAAGGTAGATTTACACCTTAAAAAAATGACGTGGATGATATGTAAACTACCAGCACAGCCTATTTGATCAATTAATAGTCAAAATTAAAGGAGTTAATGGTCAGTAGCAAAATTACTCTCTTTTAGAAACTTCAGAGGCAAAATTAGCCCTAAAAACACTTCAATGGCAAAATTGCCCCTTAGTGCAAACTTTAGAAGCAAAAAAGCCTTTTGCCCTATTTCTTTTTAGGCCTATGGTTTTTTTTTTTTTGGGGTTTATTTGGGGCTGGTTAACTAAGTTCAGGCTTCTACTTTTATATTTATGTATCAATAGGACTAATTATTATTAATCACTCCAATGCTAATGTAGGACACCCCAAACTTGAACTTTTACTCATCCTCAAGTAAAACAAGTTGAGTGACGAAAGGGTTAGATTAATCAATTACCTTATTAGTCTACATGATTGATGATTTCCTCATGGGTTGCTCAATATACTACATAGGAAAACAATAAAATAGAGAAGAATGTAAGGTTCACAATTTACAACATGTTTCCTAATAATTTCCAAAATGTGTGTGTGTGAGGAGAGTCAAAAAACAATTTTCCTACAATTATTAAGATCAAATGCAACACTTAAATATGTATAAAGAGCCTCAACAACATGCCTTCATATGCTTACACCTTCCTCTCTCTACTAGAAGATCATTCCATATAGTTTCAAAATCAAGCGTACTTTATAAGCTTGTAGTGTGGCCAAAGGTTAAGCTCATTGAAAGAATAAGAAAACAGAGAATTCAAATCTCTTAAGATAAATGATCATGTATATCTCCTCTCTTTATATTATTTAAAATTCTCTTCCAACAAACCAAATACTCCCCCGAACTTATCTAAAATTGATTTATTTGTACTCTATTGAGTTGAACTTTTTTTACCTCTCTCTCTCTCTCTCTCTCTCTCTCTCTTCCTTCTTCCTTTGTTTTTTTTAACAAATTGCTACAAAATTTGAACTCTATCGGTAAAGGAAGAGCATACACACCAATTTGCTACAAAATCTCCTAATAAGAGCATTCAAATCATTCCCAACTCCTGAGTGCATTGGTTTCTTTTACAAATTGTTAGGAATCAAGCTTTAAAGGGTAAATCAAGCTTTCTAAAATACTAACCACAATTTCCTATGAAACACATAATCCAAGCATTCCAGTCAAATTAGCACAAAAATCATTCAAAAATACCCTCACCCCCAAACTTAAAATGGATAGTGTTCCCACTGTGACAAGAGAAAAACTTACGGTAATCTTTTTGCAAAAAATATAGCCACATCCCAAGGAAAAAAAAAGAGATCATGTAACCAACACAGCCAGAGAACATTTAAGCACATGAAAAACAAAGAAGCACAACCCAAAAGAAAAATTACACTAAAATCCTAAAAAGAAATTTCTAAACTAAACAAAAGAGATTCCCCAACTTAACACCATTAACCCCTCAATTCAGGTTAGTCCAAAGTGCATTTCAATTCAATGATAAATTGCCCAAGTCATGTTCATCAATAACAAGGAAAACAAAAAAATTCAGACTAATAACAATGAGCAAACCCTAATTTCATGTAACAACAATATTTTCAAACCTAATGGGCATGGTGAAGCTGCGTGGGTTTTAGATTGGAGTTGCGTGGTAAAGGGATGTTGCCAAAGTGAGGGGTGAAAAAGGAGGGAAATGAGGGATGTTGGCTTGCAGAGAAGGGAGAGGACAAAGAAGGAAGATGAGAGTGGGGGCATTGTGGTTGCAGGGGTCACAAGTGGAAAAGAAAATGGAAGAATGGAAGAGAGGGGCTAGGGTAGAATGGAAGAGGGAAAGGGAAAAAGAAAAAAAAATTATTAGCATGTTTTTAGCTTCAATTAAGAATTTTTTACTGTAGCCAAAAACTCTGTCTCTCTCGGTATCTAATTTTGGCTGAATTTGGCTATGGCCAAAAACTTTCTGCCTCATTCAGCATCAAGTTTTGGCTATGGCCAAATTCAAATTTGGCTGCGGCCAAAAACATTTTGCCCAACATTTAAACCACACAACCATGAAATCTAACACCATAAAGCAATCAGCGTCACTTCCAATCATTAATTAAACAAATTCAATATCAAAATTCAATAAATCATGCTACTAATCACTTCATTACATCATCAAAACTTGAAAACTTCTTGGAAACAGCATATAGAAGCAAATATCACAAATTAGACTAGGAAATAGGGCCAACCAAAATGTTGTCACTCTTTCATCCATATGAACCAAACAAGCAACATTCACTTCTTCAATAAAAAATGACTATATAATGTATGTTTTAGCCAAACTAATAGAAGGCTTAAATTTAACCTTTTCACGATTGTTATCCATGCTTTCTAAATAGCATAAATATCCAATAAAATCTACTTGACTCTCATTAGTAAGAGTCAAAGTATTAGTTAGAGGACCAAAAGTATGAAATGATGGGAATTCCTCTTTATTCTCTTCAAAACAAGGATTAGGCTACAAAATTAAAAATTTTGATGGACACTTCACATCATTTTCTTCTTCTTCAATTTTAAACTCACAACCACCTCCAAAATTAGTACAAGATGTTGATAAAAATTCCTCACTCCCATGATAAAATTTTCACTTGAAAGCTCATCATTTGTAGAAAAATTATGTGATATGTCAATGAAAACACATTCTCGATTCGAAGACTCAAGGGTAGAAGTCATTTCACTTGCTTGGAGAGTTAAATAGTTAAGAGCTAATGCATGTTCATTCAATTTGTTTTCTCTCCAAGCTCTCATTTCATCTCATTTCATTTTCATTATCAAGAATACGCTAAAGCATATCCTCTATTGTAGATTTCTTCTCATGAATGGGGATTAATTCATCTACATGAGTATTAGGAGATGTATGAGCATGTGATGCATGTGACTGAAGAGAATAATTAGGATTCCAAAACAATGTTTGTTCATGATGCCATCTAGGGCAAAAAGTGTTATAAGACAAATCAATTTGAGCCCTAGCAAAATCATCATCCCTGTTATCCAAGGTTGATGAGACATGAGAACATTGCTCACTATAATGATTATCTCCACAATAATTGCAACAAATATACTCATATTGAGCTTCACAAGCATAAGGGTCATAACAAGAATTTGGATAATCATTATATGCTTAAATCCACAATTTTCCTCATTGGTCCACCAAATATTATCCATGGAAAAGTTTAAAATAAAATAACAAACAAAGCAACGCAAAGAAAACTAACCAACACAAGAACATAAGAAAATAAAGGAAACAAAAAGAAAAGAAATACACAAAAAATATATACAAACTCAAGCTTAAGCTAAAAGTGTTTTAATCTAGATCAACCAAAGGCAGTTTTGGGACACAAATCCTTGGCAACAACGCCAAAAAACTTGTTCGCACTCCAAGTGTACGGGGTCATACCAAGTAACAAAGTAATAAATAAAGTATTGTTCCCATAAGAATTTGGTTCCAAACTCAGTTGAGTATCGATTATCATACTTTCGCCTAATTTAAGTGACACAAATATCAAGAGTGAAGTGAAACCATGAAACAAACCTAAACTAATCTAAAAAGCAATATACACATGTGAATCTTTAACTTGAAGGACAAAATGAGAAATAGGGTTAATTATCCCCTTTGTACTTCATAAAACTTGGTTAACTTCCTCCCTATTGTTGATGTAATGAGTATATGTGTTAGTCTAATGTTCATATGCACTTGACAAAGCTATCTCAAGTCTCAAGTTTATATCTTCACGAAAATGCACATCTCTTGATACAATTTTTAGCTATTGGGATGGTGTGTTTAGGGAGAAATCCAATTCAAATCTTCTCTCAATTTCTTTGCAATCATAGTGTCGGTTGAAGGTATATCCAGTAAAATTGAGATTGGATTTAGTCTAGAAATCACTCCTCTAAGGCCAACAAAGCTAGTTAATGCCATGTGAAGCTGAGTTTTGGTGGTTTCCTTGGAGATGTGATCAGATCTGAGCTCTTGAGTCATGTAAGTGAGTTAGATCCTTGTTTATTGTATTCGATGATCATTATAGGCTAGTTATGCGAGTTGTGTTGTTGGTTCAAAATGTAATTCGGCCATATCTTGATGAATAGTTCATAAATGCTACTAGAATTTGAATGTAACGTGTTAACCTCTTTGAATCTAATCTGAATATGTTGTTAATAATGGATTGGAGAATTACATTTAAATCCCAAGCAAGACAAATTATTCATTGTCAAGTCCTATGGTAGCTCTTCACTTGTTAATGGGACTTTTAATTTATACTCTTACTTGGGACCTACATATAATTCTCTCTAATCGATTTATGTTTACGTCAGTGGATTAGTTAGTTATATACTCTTAATCTTGTGGATTAAGTGTTAAAAATGCACATGCTTGTCTGGATTTAGATGTTAGTTACTAGTTGTGTGATTTGTGGAGTAATAGCTACTAGTTGTGAGTTAATTTGCCCAAGGAATTTAAACATTGCATGACTCTAATCAATTGCGAGCAATGGAAATCCCATTCAATCTCTAAGGAATTATGATTTACTATCGAACTTCTGTCCATATCTTGCATTCTCTTGCTAAATCGAAGTTTCTGTAGTAGATCCATTCATTGGCTTAGTTAAGGATTTAGTTAGATTTAATTTAATTGCATTTTACCATTTGCACTCTTGATCATTCTTGCTATGATAATTATAGGCCCAATTAAGTTGATGTTAGGGAATTAAGACTAAGAATTTAGGCTCATATTGGAAAGAGACATAGACACTCCTACTAACAATAGGCAGCCTAGTTTGTGATAGGAGTTAGACGACAAAGCTTTTTTAACAAATGATGCTGGTTGGCTCCTTTGATTATGCATATTTACATTAATCAAATCATATTAAATCATATCATATCTTCACAATCTTCAGTATCATTCCAATTAAAACTGTCCTCCAATTTTTTAAAGATTTAAGAAACGATTAAGGTGGTACTATATATGTTATGTATCTAGTTATGTGTGAAACAAGTAAAAAAAATGAGGAAGCGATTGGATAGAACACCAAATGGGGGAATGAAAGTCTAATAACTTAAGATGGAAGCATTGAAAAGGAGAATTGGAAGAAGCAGCTGACTTAATTTCAAAGAATTGGCAAAAAGGAAGCCTCCACTTTGGCCACACTCTGACGTAACCTGCCTCCTTTCTATAAATTCAATTAATGCCCCTTTTCCTTTTTAATTTAATACTGCTATCTCCTCCCTCTCCATTCTCAATTTTCTTTTTTACCCCTCATTACTTTTTATTTCCATGTGATTATTTCTTATCAAATAAATTGGATCTTGCCCAACATAATTACTTTTGTTTGGAAGATTTTTGATGAGATCTAGTCCCTCATTGTTCAAGAGCAAACATATTGACTTTTCCTGAGATCATTCATAACAACCGCATTTATATAAGACGCTTTGACTGAATAGCTTGGCGTTTCGGAGGATCCAAGGTGATGGAGATGGAGATGGAGATGGAGATGGAGATGGAGATGGAGATGGAGAGGCAATAAATACAGCCATGAATAGCGGTGCTGAGTCAGGATCCTTGAATTTATCACTTGAATACCAAAAGTAGTAGAAGGTCAAGTGCTGCTTGTGCTTCTTCAATTTCTGACCCTATTTTAAAACACCACCATCTTTCACTTTGTTTTCTCCGTGGCCGACGTTAATATCGTTGACTGTCGTTCATCTTCTCATTTCCTTCTTTTTTTAAAAAAAAATAATAATAATACACATATAAAAAAAGGTCTATAGCCCAGGAAAAAGCTGTTTGTACATATCTTATCATCCATCATCTTGTCATTCTTGTTTTGAAAAAGAAGGCTTTTCAACAGGTAACAACCAACAAGTGGTGTCAAATTAACTTTTCCCCTGTTAAAAAGAAGAAACCAGAGAGCTAAAATTATATTCAAGAGTTTCAGTTCAGTTAAAGTCAGTAATATATTTTCTCACAGTTTATATTAAAATAAATGTTTAACTAAATCTTGCCGTGAAAGTTATGATGAAGAACAATAAATGTGTCAAAGTTGTAACTCTATCCGACTAAAATATCCTTATTTATAAGGAGGTGAGGAATAAAAGAGAATAAGGAAATTATTATAATGAATGATAGTGTTGTAGAATATAGAGAATAATAAATATGGAAGAAGTAAGAGTAATAAATATGATTGTAAAAGAGATAGAATATGTGGTATTAATATATTGACATTAAATTGGACAATTAAATAAGGGCAAAATGGAAAAGTAAGAAGTAATATATATATATATATATATATATATTTATTCTGAATGTTTCGTAGAGTAATATGGAACAGAGCATATGTAATAGTTGTTTTTTATATTATGAAACCGGAGTATAATTTATTGTATAGGTTTGATTCCCATGTAAAAACTTACAACTGAAAACCCAATCCCCCGCACAATTAGGCAACTGTACGAATACATTGTTCCATATGTAGTCTGCTTCGGATGCTACAACCCCAACAAATACTAGATACCAAATTTGCGTTTAATTACTTGGTGATTAAACAATAACTCAACTAATGATGATTTAAGGAAAAAAATTCAAAAAAAGAGAAGTTCGTTGTGTGGGAGGGGTGGCCCATGCATTACCCAAACCAACCAATAAAAAAACAAAAAAGAGAAGATGCCGATGCGATAAGTATAAAAAGGGGACACAACATGTACCACTTCATGTTTCCCACTGAGATGTGCCTTTTCCACCAAGTTGCCCAAAAGCCTCTCCTCTCTCTCTCTCTCTCTCTATTTTTTCCATCCCCATGCTCTCTCCTCTCCTCATGTGCTTCCCACTGCCTCTTTTCCATATCTACTTTTATTTCTTCTGTATTTAATCAAATCCGAAATGTGTTCCCTTTCTTTTTAATTTAATCAATTCCCTCAAACTTATATACATGCATATACAATTACTTCAATCATCACTATAAGAATGCTGATGGGAGTTCTCTGTATTTTTCATGTTCATTTGAAACAGGGTCGATTTAGATGAGATGGGGAACAAAGATAATTCAAGTAACAAACATTTTTATAAAGTAGAATCATTTTGGGCACATAGGTCAGTTTAATTAGAAAATCAAATAAAGAAGTAGAGGTACAATATAACCAGGCAAGTTGGATATTGGTAGCGCTTACAATCATTTAATAATTTACTGGAAATTAAGAAAGAGAGGGTGATGCAACTTATAAATTGAGTTATGCATGGAGATGGAAGAATGTAAAGCAGCTGGATAATAACAAATAATTATTGATCAAACAGTCCTTTCAGTGGCAAATAATAATTCTGATATGAAACAAGGAAGCAAATTAAAGCAGGTGGTACAGATATAATTAGTACGGGTCCTTTTATAAAATATATGTCATCATGAGATACAGATTAAGAAAGATAGAAATTAAAGGAAATAAAGGGAGGTATGTTCACAATTTCATGGAATTCATAAAAATAGATCTGGGACAAGTTCACGCACCTTTCGAACACGAAGGCGGCAATGTATTGTAATGGACTTGCGATAAAGGCGAAAAGAGCCCTAACAACACAAACTCCCAAGCAAAAGGAGTCTATTAAAGAGAATACGGACAGCAGAAACATTACAAAACTTTGCAAGATTCAGAAAAGAAAGGTTAAAAGAAAAGGTCCAGATCATTGATTCATCATCCATCCATCTATCAATATTATTTATATCTATAGCTACCACACACGAATTAATTAATTGAGCTATAGGGAGATTCAATTCTTCATCGATCGTAATCATGCATGTACGCTTCAATCCTTCTTTTTTTGGGTATTAGCCAGCAAGTCTTGTATGTTTGTAAAAAATAAAATAAAATAAAAACAACAATGGATCAGAGACATGGATGTAGCTGTACGCAGAGAATTGATTAATAATGAGGAAGGTAGCTAGGGTTTCCATGCGGATGCCCAAACCACAGGCTCATCCTTCCAATTCAAGTAAATTCCGTCTTCCAGTGGAGGCGCCGCCGCCAATGACCATCCTGGTCTGTACCTCTTGAGCAATGCCTTGACATCATCCAAAACGTCGTCGCTAAAGGGCACCGCCCGAAACTCGTGCCTCATCCTCTCACTCCATTGCCTCCCTCTCTCCCTCCTCTCGCACTCCTCATGATGATGATGATCTCCTCCTCTCTCCTCCTCTTCGTCCCCGCATGCCAAAACCCTAACTATGCTCCTTGAACACTCCCTCTCCAACATCAATCTCTCGTTACTCGTAGCCCCAAAGCTCTCCTCCAGTGTCTCAAAGTATAGCGAGAAGAACCTTAGGCACTCTTCAAACCCCCTCACAAATTCGTTCCTGTTGCTCGAGAAATCCGCTTCCTCCTCCACCACCGTCACCACCTTTGGATTTAATGATCTAAACATTCCGATCACTCCTCCCCTCTCCTCCACTCTCACTCTTCTAAGTGCTCCCACGCAATTCACTGCCACAGCCTCCTCCTCTTGCACTCCCAGGCCCTCCTTGGTTAGCTCTCCTAGATGATTCAACCCACTTATCATCTTCAGCTCAAACGGCACACCCATTAGCCTTGCGAATTTCTCCATCCTCTGCCTTACTTCCTTCATCACCGATCCTGTCCCTATGCTTTCAGTGCCGCCTGTCAAAATTACGGTGAGCTTTAGGTGTGGAGTTTCGTCGTGACGGGTCGCCAGGGCTTCCAATAGGGTAGGCCACTGCGTGCAGAGAGTGTTGCTTATGTCGATTATGTGAAGCTTGGTCTCGCCATCGAGGGCTTCAAGAATAGCACCGTTGGAAGCAACGTGTCCAAAGGTTGTCCAGGGGCTGACCTCTTGAAACTTGAGGATGAGCTTTCTGGCGGAATCAAAGGAGTGGGATTTGTCAGCGATGGAGGAGAGAGTCTGGTAGCACCGTGGGCCGGAGTCGGTGGCCTTGCAAAAAAGGGCTTGGAGGAAGTAGGAGGCCAATTTCTGATCGCAATCGCCGTAAGGGGAGGCGAGCTCATTGAGCATCCAGAGGAGATGGTGGATTCTGGGGGAGTCGCCTTCGGAGATGGCTCTGGCACACTCGGTGAGGAGCTTAGGCGCCCACTTGGAGTCGTGGGAAGGGTCGCCGGAGTCGGAGGAACGGCTGGTGGAAGTGTGGTTGTTGCTATGCATATCATCACCATTAATATTAAGGTCCTGATGATGATGATGATCCTTGCAGCCCAAAAAATTCATGTCATATATTATATATGTGTGTCGTACTATTCTCTATGGATGCGATACGATGATGGACTTGGATCCCTCCCTTTTCACTCTCTGCAGGCACATAGTCTTCATTTCAATACAAAATTATTTAACCGTAGAACAATTCAATCATATATGTAGGGGGTACGGTCCTTTTCAAATTAACACGCCTGTTGCTATTATTGTATTATTGCATGAGGGGAGATATATATAGATATATATATTATCATGTATTAATTAATTACTTAAATACAATATTTTCTTTCTTAAACTATATACATAGGTGTAAATAATATATATCCATGTATATTTGAAGGTGGTTATGTAGCTAGCTTGCATAAAATGCTGACACACAGGCATATTTATCACAATGATAGCCGAGACGGTCGTGGCCTCTTTCTCTTCTGATATACTATAATATACTTTATGTTTGATAAATATATAATGAAAGGTAGGGCAGACTTTTTGAAAAAGAATTATAAAGTCCTAAAGGGGTTTGCAATCACTTTTTAGTTCTGATGCTCTCATCAGTCACACCCTCTTTATATAATTGATTAATTTGTCTACCTCTTTCTCTATTTGCACGATATAACTCAGAACTAACCACATATGCGACACTTAGTTTTAGCCTTTTAGGCTCAATTTATAATATAATCTAAATGAATTTTAATTTGCATTTACTGAATCCATCATTATATTATATATATCTCTTAAATTAGAAATATATTATCTTAAAGTGCAATGTTATGTTTTAAATAAAAAAAGTAGCCTTTCTGTAAACTTAGCTCTGATATATAGCAACTAATTAATTAACTCATAATTGAGAAAGATGAAAACGATCCTTGTGATTTTAATTAATGTACGACACAATAAAGGAAGTGGGAAGGAACAAAAATTGGCACACGTAAAATATATAGACAGATGTGGAATCCTCAGGCAGTGGATGGCAACTTCAATCATTCTAAATGCAAAATAACAAACAACATATTTATTCAGGAAATGCAAACAAAGAGAAGATGATAAGGACTATAATGCAGCTGATAAGTACTATAACTATATTTTCTTATAGCAATGTGACGTATTCTACTTTTTAATTAAAACTTGCCTGCTAATCTTTCGAAAAAAAATATTATATATATACTCCCTGCTGGCTGCCTAATTCGATCATATTCTTGTATTATCTCTTATGTTCTAGCTCCCCTTTATTTTATTAAAATTTTGTTGAAGAAATAGTTGTTATATATATATTAATTATGTCAAGGTCATAAGGCGATAAATGTTGTTATTGTTGGGAGCTTACTACAAGACATTGATAATGAAAGAGACGGATGACGATGACCTCCCTCCTCCTCCATACATTGGTATATATATCTTGTATTTTAATCTGAGAGCAATTCATAAAATAAATATAAACATATATTCACAACATGATTTTGAGGTAGGTGAATTAATATATAAAGAAGAAGAGAGGGGATAAACTAAAAGAAATAAGGGAGGGGCATCAAATAGGAAACGATTCGTGGTGAATGATAGGACAAGAAGACAAGGATACCAACATGCAAGCCAATGATTGGACAAAGGGTAGTGTTTGGAAAATGCTCATATCACTTTCTTAATTATTACTCCCTATGGTCCTAATTATAAGGTCCAATTAACTTTTTTTTGGAAAAGTTAAAGAAGTAAAATAAATTATTTAATCATATCATATGTTGTGTTTTATTATACTCCCTTTGGTCCTAATTATAAGGGCCCATTGACTTTTTTAGAAAATTCTAGAAAAATTCTAAGAAAGCTAATTACATTACTTAATCATATCATATATTGTATTTTATTACATTATATGTTAATTTATCAGTCAAACAACATAATTTAAAGAAAAACGATAAATTTTAATAGCTTAAAGAAATGTAATTAACTTTCTTAGGATTCTCAAAAAAAGTCAACGGGTTCTTATAATTAGGACCGGAGGGAGTATTATATATTAATTCATAAGTCAAACATCATATTTTTAAGAAAAACGATAAATTTTAATGTCTTAAAATAATGTTATTAGCTTTTTTAAAATTCTCTAAAAAAGTTAATAGGGCCTTATAATTAGGACTGAAGAGAGTAATAATTTTCTTTTGATTATTGAAAGGACTTTTGATGATAGGGTGTGATTGGTGGGTGCCTTGCAACTCACCCTGTCTACTTGTGTCCCTCACTCATCGCATTCTTTTAAGCCAGCACAATCTTCCTTCATATCACTTTTTTTCCACAAACAATATATTTTCTCACTCCTCGTTCATATCCCCATCAAACATTCAATCTGATTACTGATTAACCCACCAGCCACAAATATGTGTGTGTGTGTAATATTGATGCTATAATTTCGTCACTCGATCACTTCAGGCGTGTTTGTTTCTATTTTAAAAACATTGTTTTGAAAAAAAAATTATTTGACAATTTGTTTTTAGTCAGGTGCTTTTTTTTAAAAAAAAAGTAGTAACTTCTTTTTTTTAAAAAAATAAATAAACTAAAACAATTTCTAGTTTTTTTTTTTTTTGGAAAACATTGCGTAGAGGTCTTGAGTAAAGGAATATACGTAAAAGAGGTCCCGTGAAATGAAAAAATTACTGGCAGCTCCCAAGGGACATTTTTTTGATTAATTTCAATTGTGCAATTACCCTTATACCCTTAGTTGTCAACGACTAACCTGAGGTTGTTAATAACCACTCCTGTTTTTAGTTGTCAATGATAGCCTGAGGGTTGTTAAAGGCCATTCCTAGGTTGTCAATGGCTGCCCCTAAGGATAGTTGTCAACAACAGCCCCTTAGGTTGTTAATGACAAGGCCGTTGTTGACAACCTAAGGGGTGGCCATTAACAATCCTCAGGCTGTCGTTGGCAATTAGGGATATAAGGGTAATTGTACAATTTAAATTAATCATAGAAAAGTCCCTTGGGAGTTGATAGTAATTTTTTCATTTCACCGGATTACTTTGACGTATATTTTTTTATTAGGGACCTTAACACAATTTTCCCTTTTTTGTCTATCTTTTTTTTTTTTAGTAAAATGAGGAAACTCTTTATAACATTGACACTTCATCACTAGTGGAGCCAGTGCCAATTGCCACCACATCGCTGTCGGCGACGGCCACTTCAACGTTCTTGCCGTCGCATCCCAACCGGCGATGGCCTGGCACTGTTAGTCACTGTGCCACGTCCTGCCATTGATCATAGTCGTGTTGCCGCTTGCGAAGGTTGACATAGCATCACACCTCCAAAACGGCCATCGTCGCCTCCCCGCCCTTGACAAACTCTGTCACCTACCCACCAACGGGAGCCTTCGTTCTATCCTTGCTGGTGATGACTGATGTGGAGTCCTACTCTAAAGATTTTTATGTTCGAATTTATTATAAGAACAAATATTTCAAACTAATTTTATATTTTTTGTTTTCTAATGTGATTTTTTAGGACAACTATCCAAACATATTTTTTAATCTTTTTGTTTTTAAAACTTGCTTTTTTAGAAACAATTTTATAAAACTGTCTCGGGCACAAAAAAACAAAAAGTAGAAACAAATAAGCCCTTCATCTCCACATCTCCATTTTGAAGTGATATATTTTACAACAGTTCATCTAACTAGCTGGCTACTGGTAACTAAATTCTCATATTACAAACCGCCATGTGATGGGCACATTCTAATTTTGTGCGCTCGCATGCATATGTGTGGGTGCCTGTGCGTGCGTGTTTGTTTAGAGAGGGAGCAGGGCACTTACTTATTCTCTTATTTATATAGTCTATACACTACAAAAACATCAGTAAATTAGGTGACGAAATTTCTGTCCTTAACCAATTTAGCACAATTTTTTTGTCATTAAATATACCATCACTAATTGATTATCAACAGAATTTTGAAAATTTTCCATTCCTAATTAGTGACATAAAAAGTCTGTCCCTAATCTGTCACAAAGTTGGAATAACATATCTTCAAAATTAGAAAATGTTGTTATCTAGTGACGAAAATATTTCATTACTAATTAGCGACATAAAGTAATGATGGAAACTTTGCATCACTAGCTAGCGATGAAAATTTTTTTGTCACTTATTCGTTGTAAAATTAATTTTTTATAATTAAAAATGCCACGTGTCTTAACCACTAGTTTCCTCGTGTTCCCCGTCAATGGCACCACCTCACCGCCGGCAACCACATGTCCTCAATATGACGTCTCGCGCACATTGTTGAATTAAGAAGAATGCAAAATTATACATGCATGTATGCATACATAATATTTCACTTTACAAACAAAAATATGAACATAAATATTGATGTATTATTAATTATTTCTATTTAGTTTTCTTATTGAAAAAATCTCATATAAAGACGGTTGAAGTACCCAAATTCTAATTTAAGTCACTGAACTTAATAAATTATATATCAAGTTATACATCTTAATTAATGATTTAAAATTTATGTCAAATTGCATCCATATCCCTTAGTTTTAGGCATGACTTTTTTTTTCTTAAGAAAGGTAGGATAAATTAATTTATTAAAAGTAGGAGTATATATAATGTTTTTATATTAGTAGTATATATAATTGAAACATGTGAATTCTTATGTATTTCAATATTTTACAAGTATTTTTAAATGAGATTTTTCCTTTTAGTAAAATAATAATCATGGATTATATTTAAAATATATACAATATACTGAATTCAAAATTTAAACCGGAGTTATAAAATTTTGAATAAAAATATAAATATGGAAATATGATGATAAATCTTCACCTTGATTGATTGTCACAATATATTTCAATTTTTTTAATAATTTATTTTACATAGCTGAATATTGTATATAAAAAGAATGTTGCATAACGAATAGAAGTTGGTATAGATGGGTAAGTATCTGCATCACACCCATCTATTCCTGGGTTTGATCCCAGAAAATAGAAGGTGTAGAGAATTTTTGTTGGGAGCTCGCTTCCCTGGGGCACCTTAAAGAGGTGGTTACCTTTCGGGCCTATTCGATTGGGGGTGTCTGGATTAGTTGGTTCGCGGGCACACCGGATCCGGGAACTCAGGTTATTGCCAGATATCAGGACTCGGTGGGTTCGTGGACCAAAGGTCCACCATCGAAAAAAAAAAAAGAATGTTGCCTATGATTAATATTTGAAAAGAGTATGAAAATAAAAACGAAGAAAATCCTACAATACTTCTTAAGGAATTAATTGATAGATCAAATAATAGAGTTATGTGTTCAAGTTTTAAATTTTAATAATTATGGGATATTGATGTCATTGGACCGAAATTTTAAATTTCTAATTAGGACGTATAACCTGATATATAATTTGTTAAGTTCAATTACTCAAATTAAAATTTAGGTAATTCAATTATCTTTTTATGAGATTTTCCTTTTCTTATTCTATTTTATGTAAATATTTACTAATTCTATAACTGGTATATTAATTAGTATCTTTTTTCATTCATTTCATTGTACTTTTTTTTTGTTGTAATAAAACGTTTTTATTATTTTTATATAATATGTTATTAAAAGTTCACATATATTGTATTATAATTGTGAATGAATTACTTTTATCTTTCGCGTTGGATATGATAGTACTTTAATACATGGTTTCAAATTATATTATCCAATCGAAAGATATTTTTGACCAAGTTATTCCAACAATATATAATTAAGAAAAAGTCTAAGGACCAAATTTAGATCAAGTTGCTTAGTAATTATGTAGTTTTCTAGCTCTGGTACTGTCTCCACATGTTCCTACACAAAAGGAATAGAGGTTAAAAGTTCTTCATTTCTTTTAATGTGGCATTAATCATAAGATTATATGCAAGAATTTGTATAATGTTGACTTGCACTTTTTCTTCTATAACTCTTTCATATACACAATTTAAAGTCAAGACAAATGGTTTAAAAGATAAAAAAATGTGCTGGAATATTATCAATTTTGAAGAGTTAAATTGTCACACAATCCTTTACCTATCACTGACGCATCAATTGGAGTGAGTCTGAGAGTGATCATTTTCAAAAACACTATTGAGTAATCTATCACTCAAGTGATCACTTGAGTGCGTGGGTCTCCAATGGTTATCACTTCCATATCACTTGCAATGATGCAAAAAGTGATGACACTTGATAGTTTTACTCATTGTCTTGAATTTTTCAGTACTCTTTCAAACTCATAAACCTTGACTGTAATATTATTAATCATTCCTAATCATTACTAATTAAGATTAAATGACGATTACATGTTATTAAATACATATTAAGCTTCATTGGATCAAAGTACTTTTTCGCCAGAAACTTCCAACGGCTCTACAACCGGTCATATTCTAAGAAGCTCAATAGCAAAAATGTGCTCAATGATTAAATGCTCTTCATTAACTGTAAATAGAAGATCATTTAGAACCGAAGAAGAGAGAGCTTGCACTATCCAAAATGCCAAAAACTATTACTTCAACATTCCAACTCATATATGCTCTCTATATTTTAATTCCTATATCATCTACTTTAAAAAGAGATTATTTGATTGTGCTTTAATGATCATCACTTATGAGACATGGGATTAATTGTAGCCTTTTATCATCACGAGAGATTGTATACTTAAGGAGTGTGAGGGGGATTGTTATTTCGGTGAGAACATTGTATTGGCTACACAAGTGCTCAAATCAAACTTATGAAATTGTAATGGTTCTCAAGTACCTAGTTTAAACTTGAGGGAGATAGTGGGTTGAAAATATCAGGTGACGCTTGCGAACTGGACATTGGTCATTATATGGAGCATACCAAACTAATATAAATCACATTTTGCATACTCTCTTCTCTTATCTATTATGTTTCCAGCATAAATGATTTAGATATTTGATTATGCATGTCTAGTTCATTCTCTTTATAATCAATATTACTTATTGCTTTCTCTAAGATGCATAAAGGTTTGTTAAAGTTTTTATCTTATACACAATTCACCTCTCTTCTTCGGTGTTAGTCAATTCTAACAAACACCACCCCATAAAATACATCAATTTATTTTGTAACTAAAAATTATATAATTAAATATGCTATTATACAAATGGGATTGTAGCAAACTTTTTTTCTAGCAAATCTGTCACAACATATTTTGGTACATAAATTGGTAACGAATTAGCAACAATGTTTTTCAGTCACTAATTTCTGTGACAAAATAGTTTGTCACGAAATTAGCAATGGAAATATATCGTCACTAATTTCATCACAAAATATATTGTGATAGAAATTATTGCAAATTTGCGATGCAATTTAGTGATCGATTTTTTTTTTATTTTTTTTATTTGTTACATATTTCTGCCACTAATTTATGTCACAAATCAGTTTTCAATTGAACTAGCAACAAAAATTGGTGATGGAAAAATTTCATCACTAATTCTGCCACAAAATATTGTGGCCGAAATATGAAAATTAGCTATGGCAATTTTGTTGCCAAAAAGTTTGTGACAGAATTAGTGTTGAAAAAAATTTTGATAGGCACAAAATATAGAGCCTAAGACTCCATAGATGTACAGGCTGTATCAACTAATAAAATGATGAGAAAAGTATTGTTCACACAAACACTAGGTGCTAACAATATAGTTGACTGATGATTTTACATTTTTGCTTAATTTGAGTCAACATGATTTCAATCAAAGAAAGGAACAAAATCTAATTGGAAAAAAGAAAAATCAAATCTGACTATAGTTAAGGCTAAGGGTGATTTTAGATCTTAAACTGTGACTTGGATTAGCTAATGATTCAAAGTTGGATAAGGAACAAGACAACACCCATCTAATCTAACTCAATAAAAATAAAACGGATATATTAATTAAGTTTACTGATCTGAATCAGCTATACTATGGTTCAGTAGGAAGATGTATAGGACAATTAAGTCGGTCGACTTTATTGTTTTAAATGGTTGTTTGTATCATTCCAATCAAACCTGACCTCCACACCTTTTTTTTAGGATTTAAGAAATGATTGAGATGGTACTATAAATGTTATGTACATAGTATATGTAAAACAGGTAGCAAATGAAGGAAATTGTAGATAGTACAAGCTTAGTTGTGAGGAGGCGATTAGATGGAACACCAAATTGGGGGGATGAAAGTCTCATAACTTAAGATGGAAGCATTGAAAGGGAGAATTGGAAGAAGCAGCTCACTTAATTTCAAAGAAATGGCAAATAGGAAGCCTCCGCTTTGGTCACGCTGTGACGTAACCTGCCTCCCTTCCACCTTCCATAAATCCAATTAATCACATTACTCCTTTCCTTTTGAATTTACTACTACTATCTTCTCCATCTCCATTCTTAATCTTCTCGTTTTTTTTTTCATCCAAGAATTAATCGATCTTTACTTTTTTTAGCTCTCATTATTCTTCGTTCTTTTTTTTGCCCCCTCCATGTGATGATTTCTTAGGAAATATATCAGATCTTTCACAACATAATGACTTTTGTTTGGAAGATTTCGGAGGAAATTTATTCCCTCATTGTTCCCGCTTCCCATATCAGCTTCGTTTTGGATCAAGAGCGGATATATTGACCTTTCCTGAGATCATTCATAACAACCTCATTTCAATAAGGAAGAGAGTATGACTAAATAACTGGGCGTTACGGGGGTGTAGCAGAGGCGATAAATACAGCCATTAATAGCAGGTGCTAAGTCAGGATCCTAAAATTGATCACTTCAATACCAGAAGTAGTAAAAGGTCAAGTGCTGCTTCTGCCTCTCTAAATTGTAACTCCAGTTTCTAACCCTATTTTACAACACCACCTTCTTTCCCATTGTTTTCTCCGTGGCGGACGTTGATAGGGTTGACTGTTGTTTATCCTCCCCCGTTTCTCCCTTTTCTTTTAAAAACAAAAAAAAAAATCAGATAAAAGAGGGATAAAGCCCAAGAAAAAGACTCTTTGTACATTGTACATATGTTATCAGCCATCACCTTGTCATTCTTGTTTTGAAAAAGATGGCTTTACAAGAGGTAACAATCAACAAGTGGCGTCAAATTAACTTTTTCCCTTTTAAAAAGAAGGAACCAGAGAGCTCAAATTATATTCAATAGTTTCAGTTCATTAAAAGTACTCTAGGGAAACTGTGGGACGGAGGATGAAAAGAACGGCATGAGAGGTGTTACTTAAGGTGCTTTGAATGACACTGTAATTTAATTTATGTTTCATCATCAAGCGCCCATACACGTTACGGTGTTAGTGTTGCTATATTACCATCATTATTGCCACAAAAACGCTTACAGATATTATTCATTAGTAAAAACGCTTACAGATATTATTGAAGCCAATATGTGGTGCGGCTTACAGATATTACTGCATGAGCAGAAACTGATCGTAATTAATTAGTAAAAACGCTTACAGAGATTATTGAAGCCAATGTGTTGTTTGGCTGGGAAGCTGGTTTTTCACACAAATGGCAACCACGCCATTGGATCTCTCATTCTCATCTGTGTAGAAGTTCCTGTAAACACTTATGTCACATCAGTCATTTTAATACATTTACTAGTAAATTACTACCATCCAAAAGCACTACATAGTTCAGGAAAATCGCTAATTAAAGCCCATAAAATGAAAGTTGCGCCTTAATCATCATCTGATTACTGTACATTTTTCATTTCTAGATTTCGGTCCAACTTTAAAAATTCATCAATAAATATAGAAAACTCATATAAGGGTGCTCTAAAATTCTTTTGAAAGCTCTTGAACTTGAAGTCCTTTACACGGTAAAAATATAAAGGTAGCCTGCATATGTCCATATTTGTACAAGTATTTCGTTTACTAATCTTGCTTCGTATCTCAAATAGATTCTGTGCCTTAACTTTAAAAGTACATAGCCCGTGTTACAGGGCTCCAATTGACTTTATGTAGGACCTTTCGGAAAGATCTGTGTGCATAATTTGCACATGCCAATTTTCATATTTGTTGGACATCATTTACTTTGAATAGTTTAATGAAACCGTTACAGACATCTAGAGACTCCTCCATTAGGACAATTTAATACTTATATTATCAAATTATATCTCCATGGCATTTCTAAGGTTCCAATTCATGTTTTATTTTTTTGGTCAAAATATTACTCTATTTTATTAGATGTAAAGAAATAGTTAGTTTGATTTAATTATTACATGTACAGCTGTTATCATTGTGTAACAAATTAAGTTAGAGTTTGTTATTTTTTGTTTCCTTATATTTTGTATATAATGTTTGTACAGACTCCTTTTTCAAATAAGATGAAATTTCTTTTCTTCAGTTTTTCTCTTGGTACTGTTTCATGGTATCAGAATTTAAAATTTTTTTGGTTTTGCTTCATGGTCCGTGTCCTTTTGTTCCGAAGCCATTCGGACCTCTTTCCCTTTCTCTTCCACACATTGTGTCCTCTCTTCTGAAGTCGTTTGTCTCTTTCTTTAGAAGTGTTCACTTTCCCTTTTCTCTTCGATAGGGTTTCAGTAATGTCTACGGCGGCGACAAAAGAGATTAGTCAAGATCCGTCGCATTGCTACTATATCCATCCGAACGAGAATCCAGCTCTAATCCTGGTTTCTCCTCCTCTTGATGGTGGTCTCAATTATAACACCTGGGCTCGAGCTATGGCGATGGCACTTGAGATGAAGAATAAGCTTGAGTTCGTCGACGGCACAATCTCGGCTCCTTCCTGCGAAGATCCTCTTTACATTCCATGGCGGCGATGTAACACCCTGGTTCTCTCTTGGCTTACGAGATCCCTCTCACCGCCGATAGCCCAAAGCATTCTTTGGTTGGACACCACAGCAGCCGTTTGGAAGGATCTTCGGGATCAATTTTGTCAGAGTGATGTTTTTTGTATATCTGAACTTCAGGAGGAATTGTTTCAAACTCGACAAGGTGACCTCTTTGTATCTAATTACTTCACTAAACTGAAGATTGTCTGGGATGAATTGTTGAATTATCATCCCTTGTCAAACTGTTCATGTGATGCTAGAAATTATCAGGAACAAGATTTTGTCATTAGATTTCTAAAAGGCCTAAATGACCGTTTTGCTACTGTCAAGTCTCAAACCATGTTGCAGTCTTCTCTTCCTTCCATTAATCAAGTTTTCTCACTTGTAATTCAACAAGAACGTGAGTTAAATATTGCTTATAATGTAAAGATTTGTGTTGCTAAGACTATTTCCGGAAATTTTTCTTCTTCTGGTTCCTATGTGCCTTCGAAGTCTAATACTAGTGGGACTAATAACAATAATAAGTTTTGTACTTATTGTAAGAAGCCTAGGCATACTATTGATACATTTTTCAAGTTCTAGCAAAATAATGCCATAAAAGTTTATTTCTTCTTCCTTTTACCCTTAACTCTTGCTTTTTCCATTGGACGCTCGTAACCTAATGTGGTTAGTTATTTGGGAGTTAGATTCAAAGAATCCAAGCAGCAATACAAGCAATTCCACAAGTACATAAACCATTTGAAAGGCATCCATTTTCAAATTATACAAGATATATGCTATCTAGGCATGATATACTTTATGATTGCCATGGATATGTCTAATTCAATCAAACATGCACTCAAATCGTACCACATTTATAGAAAAATAAAATTCACAGTTGTTCATGGCATAGCAAAGAATATCATAGTCAAATCAAACAAACTTACGTACCACAGAAAAAGCAAGGTCGCGTCCTTTGATATTTAATTGTTCTCAACGCACCAAATTCACAAAGCTTCCTTCTAAACCTATTTTAGTGAGAACAGTCACCATGTCTATTGACTTGATCTTGATTTCTAATCATTAGATTTTTAATTGTTTTTGCACCTCATAAATGGACATGATATTAGCGAATTAATCCTCATGTCTAACTACTATACAAAATAGGCCAATATGTATAGTGAGGAATCTGTATATGTTATTCTGTGTTAATCTGTAGGTACATGAGAGTCTTATTTATATACAAAAACAAGAGACAAAGCATTAAATGGAAATAATGATGGACAAATGCTGCCTAATTGCCTAATTAGGTACATCAATTACGTATAATCAATCACGTATAATAAGGGATTGATTTCCCTGATTTCCTAACACTCCCCCTCAAGTTAGAGTGAATACATTAGTCATGCCCAGCTTGTTGCACAGATATTCAACTCGTGTTCCGGTGAGGGCCTTTGTTATGAGATTACCCAACTAGTCATTTGATCGAACATATTGTAGAAATGGTGTTGTCTTTAATCTTCTCTCAGACAAAGTGACAGTTAACTTCAATATGCTTTGTTTGTTCATGAAATACAAAGTTGGATGCAATGTGTAAAGCTGCTTTATTGTCACACCACAACTTTATAGGGAGTGATGTGGTAACTCCAACTTCCTTAATCAACTGGTAAATCCATATGATTTCCTGTATTGACCAAGCCATTGCTCTATACTTAGCCTTTACACTTGATTTTGAGACTACTCCCAACTTCTTACTTTTCCATGACACCAAATTTCTACC
>JBAGKO010000014.1:2287596-2301433 GCA_037177275.1 Acacia concinna
CCTCCTTCATCCTTCACTATGCCAAGAACACCCTCAAATAAAAAACAAAGTTTCAAATCGAAAAAGAGAGGCAGTTTTCATATCAAAAGAGAGGCAGAGCATGAGGGATGAGAGCAACAAAGGGGATGAGAATAGCGAAGGGGACGAGATCAAGATTTGAAAAATAGGAGGGGTCTGCGTCAGAGGTAGAGAGGGGCAACGAGTGAGAAGGGGAGTGGGGCAGATCAGTGAGTAGTGGCGTGATGAAGAGTGTGCATGGCCGTGCAAGGCTGAAGCGAGGGAGAAAACGGAGGAAGAAAGAAGATCAAGGACCCATTGGGAATTTTGCAGGAAGGAAGATCAGATCTCACCTATATGTGAGGGATCACATCTTCCCTTAAACATGGGAAGATTATGGAAGATATGACATCTTCCCTTCCCTTCCCCAATCATCCGTGTACCAAATGGGCCCTTAGTGTCTTGCTCTCTTCATCAATTGCTTCAATTATCTCCACGTCTTGATCCTCTCACTGGCGCTTCCCACCTTTGGCCTCTCCCATACCCCAAAACTACATTGTTTTGGGTGTGAATGGGGAGGGGTACCCTTTTTTTTTTGCAAAATAACATTTAAAATATTTTTTAAAGTAGCACCCAATAATTCCAAAATAATTTTGGGTGCAGAGCACCTAATATATTACTATATGTACACTGAACTATTTTTTACCAACATTCTGTATCTTAAAGTTATTTTTATCGCATTCAGTACCCTAAATTATTTTCCTACTTGCAATGAGAAGCTTCTAAAATATTTTTATAGTAGTAATGTGTGTATTAGATGCTAAAACTTAGTTTAGAATATGGAATGTCACTAATACAGAGTGTTGGTAAAAAATAATTCAGTATTTATATTGTCAAATAATAGGTGCTTTTAAAAATTATTTTATGGTACGCACATAAAAATTATTTTAGAATATTGGGTGCTATTTAAAAAATATATTTTGAATGTTTAAAATATTTTAAATGTTAAAATATTTTAAATTTTATTTTTGTAAAAAAAAATATATGGGAACTGCCAATTCACACAAAAAAGGGTGTAGTTTTGGGGTATGGGAGAGACCAATGATGGAAACTGCCAGAGAAAGTATCCAGACTCATTATCTCCTTAACCCTATGTTTGGATGCTGTCAATGAAATTTGGAAGATGGTGAAGCCACTGCAGGAAGAGCTTAAGGGGTTGTTTGGAATGAGGGGAAGCAAAATAAAAATTTTATGAGTTGCATTTAAAGAAATTGAAGAAGTGGGGTTATAAAATCTTAATAAAGACAAAATGTAACATATAAAAGTATGAAAAAATACTTAAAATTTTTAACCACACTTCTCTAATTTTTTTAAATTCAACTTATAAAAAAAATTCCCTCTCTTCCCCACTCCTTCAAATCCCTCATATCAAACATGCTCTTAGGAAAAGTAAAAATATTAGAAATCACACGGAAGGGACCTTTGGAGAAGTGAGGTTATTATAAATAATAACATGCACATTACTTAATCCATGGACAACATGGAAGTCTCAAGAATCAAAGCTAACTCCTTCTCACAATAAACCTTGTACTTTGTCATTGCTATAGAGGATAAATACTGGATAAAACCACACAAATATGAAAGGAGATGAAAACAAACATAATGATGTGGTAAGTAATTATCAATCTGATAGTAACCATGAGTAAAATAAAAATATGAAAATGAACATAAGGATGATGTAATTAATTAGCACCTGTGTGAGTTCCCTAATTCCAATATGATTAATATATAATTATATTGCAAATGTGATTCAGGTAATGCATAAACAAATTACAATATCAAGTTGAGAAAGTCCACTAACTCGCTTGTAAGATAAAATGTAATCAACGGAATAGACTTCCTTCATAGAGCGTTGTATGACTTACCCATGTTGATGGATACACTCTCTGGTGAAGAAGCGTACTACTCAAACATGGATCTAGGTTTGCGACTAATCCACATGCAGTTCTTCTAAGGCCGACTTGGAAAGTTTATCCCTTATGCTTATGAGAGATTTGACATGAACATGGATCTAGGTATAGGAGTGAGCATCCTGCAGTTGTTACAATTTCAAAACTTAAGGAAAGTAACTTGTTTTTGTAGAGTGCAGGCTATGATCGACAAATGCAGAATCCCCCTGTTTCATGTATTAGCAGAGTATAGACATCATGGAAAGAAGAGTTTGTTCAGATGTGAAAATGTGTTAGAGAAAACTCAAATAAGGCATTTGAAGAGATATGGAGGAAGAAGTTTTTTTTTTTAAAAAAAAAAAGTGATAAGGTTTGAGAGAGATATTAAAGAGGTGGGCGAATGGAGGAGATTTCAAAATCTAAGTTGGCGGTCTTTTTAGAAGAAAAGGAGGATTGACATTGAGATGGTATGGAGTCATAAGCATAATGTTGGCTAAATTGCTAGGAAAAGTCAGGATTCGGCTTGTGAACAATAGATTATAGCACTACGTGGTGGAAACCTACTTGATGATGCATTGATTATGAATGTGTGCTAGTTAACGATTAGCTAAGTTATCTTAATGATGTATGTGCATCATTAATCATACAATTGTTGTAAGTTGCTTTCTCTATGGCTTATTTTTCATGCTTAATGTAATCTTACATGATTAACATAAAGAATTTTGTTAATACTAATATTCTCCCAAATGTCACCCCTTTATTTCGTGACATACAATAAGATTAGTGAAGTCTAAAGAAGGTTGAAGTTGAAGGAGTATTGAATTATGATTCTACCTAAGTATTGGCTATTTTTTTTAGCCATGTTGTCTTTTTATATTGGAGATATGTATATTGTGTGTGTAGAATTGTTGGAATGTAAATACTCTCCATAAGGAGGAGAGCTATATGGCTATGGTAGCCTATCATCAAGGGTCAGATGTGGTAATGGCAATATTATATTTATTTGTAGTCGATCGTAGAAGTAGATAATATTTCATGATTAATTAGTATTTATTATCTATTTAGAAGCTTGGGCAATGCATGAATTGTGCCCTAATATATTTACATACAAAATTTACATGTAATGTTTTTAAAATGACAAGTAGATTAGTACTTGTTGTTAAGTAGCTATTAAGTTATGAATATGTGAATGTGGAGGGTTGACTGAAATAGAAAAAATGGTGTCTTAATTATTTATTAAAAGATCGTCAAAGAGGTTTGATATAGCATTACCCTACTCACTTTATTTTTGAAATGAAATATATAAAGATTTTCTAGTTTATAGAAATTCCCATTCTTATAAAGGACAAGTTTTTACAAGTTTAGCATTTTAGGTGGTTGAATGAGTCATTAGTGGCTAAGAATAAGTCAAATACTTCTACTAAAACTACCAGAGTGAGGTATTACAATTTTGTAAAAGACACAAATTTGGCGTTGCTAGCAGTTCTTTCTTTGACTATTTTAAATATACGGGACAAGATAAAAATCATGTTCAAATTTACATGATAAATAATGATGATAGCTCATGCTAAATGTCACATCCATCATTTTAAAATATTTATTACGCGTACAGAGGTGCTGTAATTTAAGAAAATTGATAATTAAAGCCCATAATTTTAAATCCCATAAGCAAATCAAGTTATTGAGTGGCAAATCCCTATGTCTATGCTCCTTTATAATACCAACCATATTGACCTTGTTTTAGGATAATCAAGCACATGATTACATCACCAAATATAATCTTATAGCAAATAATGATAAAAATTGTCATATACTAATCCATAATCAAACTATATAATTCAAAATATGGGTTATGTACATAAATTGAACGTTCTCATACCCTAAATAATAGGTAACCTAAGACAACCAAAACAAATAAAGAAGAGAAAGAAAATGAGAAACAAAAACGCAATGCCACGAATTTTTATTCGTGTTGAACATCTTCTACATCTCCAAACTTCAATCCTCCTCCACTCAAATTTTGAACTCTTATATTGCCATCATCAACTAAGAAATAACACCCATCAACTTGCGTGCAATCGTCACTACTACACAAAAACGCTTAAATGGCGAACCTTTTGTAACACTTCTTAAAAAAAGTGTCACAGCTTATGTATGTTCTTTTTTTAAATTCTTTTAATAAAAATTGACCTATCGTGACGCTCCTTTGAACAAGCATTATAGGACATCCCCACTTCTTGTAGCATTTGTTCAAGGGAGTGCACGATAGGTCAATTCTTTCTTCCTTTCTTTTTTAAATGCCCTATCATGGCTCTCCCTTGAACTACTTCTTATAGCGCTTGTTCAAGGGAGTGCCACGATAGATAAATTTTTTTATTTTTTTTTCAAAATGACATATTGTGGAGCTCCTTTGAACAAGCACTATAGGAAGTGTAGGGACTTCTTGTGACGCTTTCTTAAACGAGGGCCATAAAAGGTTCTTTTTTTTAAAAAAATATTTTTCTTCTCAATTCCTCTGGTACTTTATAAAAGAAGCGCCATAGGAAGTCCTTTTTAAATTTCCTTTTTTGCCTAAACCCTACTTCATTTATGCTCCCATTTTTACAACAACTCATTGTGTTCCCTTTTTTTTTTTTTTTTGCATTTCGTGTCTTTCAAATTTTTTCTCCCTTTTCCTTATCATCTTGGTTCCCACTCCCCTCTCCTTCTTCACTTATATATCCACTCCTACTTCTACTTCCATTTCCTCCTCCTTCTCGATTTCATTCAGTGAACACTCATTTTTTCCCTTGCTTTCACTTTCTTTGGGCTCATTACCTCCACTCATCCTATCTTAAAGATCTCATAAGTACATACTCTTTTTTCCTCTTTTTCTAATTGTAAAGTTATATGCAACCTTATCTTTCAGTTTTTCTTTACTAACCTTTTTTCCCCAGATGTTGTGTTTAAAGTTTTATCTCACTGTACTCTTGTTAAATTTCCTACATACATTGTAAGTTTTTTAAATTTTAAGCTTACTCGTTTTTTATATGCTGAAAAATAATTGAGATAATTTAAATGTTACAATATATGGGGTGTAAGTGAAAGCATGTAGTGGTTATTAATTTTAGCTCTTATAGTAATTGACATTGAATTGCATAGGTAAAAAATTATTTATTTCACCACTTGTATTTTATTTGTTTTCTTGTGATGATTTCTAATTTATGTTTAACATTTATATGTTATTATATTTTATTTTCTTTGTTTTGTTGTTGCACATGTTGATATAAAAATTTACGTTTAAAGTGTTGTAGATAAAAATTACATAAGGTTCTAAAGGAAAAATATAAAAGAAAATATTTAAACAAAAAAAGACTTCTTGTAGCGCTTTTTTAAGGGAGCGCCACAAAAGGTTTTTAAAAAAAGACCTTTTGTGGCACTACCATGAAAAAGCGCCATAGGAAGTGGAAGTAAGGACTTATGTGGCGTTTGTTCAAGAAAGTGCTGCTATAGGTCATTAAAAAAGGCTTATCATGGACTCTCTTAAATAAGCGTCACAGGAAGTGTGGACTTCCTGTAGCGCTTTCTCAAGACAATGCCATAATATGTCTTTTTTAAATATATATTTATATATATATATATATTATTTCTCACTTCTTATGACACTTTGAAGCACTACAAGAACCTATTATGGCTCCAAGACTTATAGCATTTTTTAAGCGTCACGTAACTACAAAAATAAGTGCCTCAAGATTTTTTTTTTGTAGTAGTCTATTTTCTTAATTGCACAAAATGGACTTGCGGTTAACATTATTTAAAAACAATAAGATATGTAAAAGAATCATGTTTCTTCTAAATACTCCCTACTCATGAAAAGGGAATAGGAGAGACAATTAGTTAACATGTATAATATATAATAGAAAATGAATTATAATGATTAAATAAAAGAAAACTAGTGGTGAGTGAGGGATAATTAATATAAAGATATGTACTCCCTCTGGTACAAAGTGGGTCTTATATTTAGTATTAGAAGGAGTGTTAAATAGGGGCAGGAAGGAACAAACTACTATAAATTTTGAGACACAAGAAAAAAGTTACTTATATTAAGGACCAACTATAGTAGAGAGAAAGTTACTTATAAAAAGGAAAAAGAGTAGAGTAAATGGTTTATGAGTAATCTATTTGCTTACTTTTATATCCATCAACACACATTTTGGGAGAATGACAATTAGAGACCAAATAACCCAATCAAATTAAAACAAGAACCTATGTTTTATTTCAATTGTCAATAGGGTAAAGGTGCACTCAGTACCCTGAACTATTTTCTGATATGTAATTAGTACTCTAAAGTATTTAGGTGTGCAATTAGTACTATGAACTATTTTCTGAGATGCAATTAGCACCCTTAAGTATTTAATTGCACCCTCAAGTATATAAATGGGTACAATTAGCACCCTTGACTAATAAACATATAAACTACATTTTTCTCCTTAGCCACATTAGCATTAAAAATGCCGCATAAGTATTTAATATGTCAGCTAATTTATAACTAAAATGACACCTAAATTTTTTATCTTTTAAAAATAGAAGTTTCATTGTCTTGAATTTCAATGAACTCTACAAACGTGAGTGTTGAAAGGAATAAATTTTTCTGGGTGAACTTTTTGTTTTTCTTTTTAATTCAGAGGGCATCTAATTATAAATTAGCTAGCATATTAAATATTTATGTGGCATTTTTAAGAATGATATGGCCATGGAGAAAACAACATTTTATGTGTCTATTAGTAAAGGGTATTAATTGCACTCATAAATACTTTAGGGTGCTAATTGCACTTAAGAAAACAGTTTAGTGTGCTAATTAATTATACATCAGAAAATAGTTATGGGTGCTAAGCGCGCATTTGCCCTTGTCAATATATTGCTCAAACTTTCATATTTATTTCTTTGGTAGATGAAATTTTTTAGCCCTATTTATAAGTCACATCATTGAGTTTTTAATATGAATGTACACTTTTTACCATTTGTTTATTACTGTGTTGATTTTATTCTTATAGGTATAATAATGTATATTAAATATAGATAAAATTAGAAAATTATTGGATTTTAAGGCAAAATTAATGAAGTTCAAAAATTTTCTTCATAAATCATAAATGTGAAAGATGAAGTAACTTATAAATAAAATTAGGGAAATACAATTTTAAAGTCTCTATTTTACATTAATGGTCTTCAACTGCCATCAAAGTCCTCGAATGGTCCCCTTTTCTTGTACAAAACCATTGGAAAACTAATTAAACGCGTCGATGAAAATTCTTCTCACGATAAAATCAAATTGACCCAAGCGAAGACTTGAGAGATGATTGCCCCAGTCAAGGGCAGCAAGAAGAGTGGATTTTGGGCATCTAAATGTAAAATCCTTGAAATCCCGAGAAGTAGAGTACTCCACGCAGAGAATTGCATTAGCACTATAAATACACATACACGGGCACTGAAGTGAACACCACTAAGAACCTGCATAATATATTGCTATCCATTCAAACAAACAAAAACCAAGCATGGGCTTCTTTCCTCAGTTACCACATTATTCTGCATTATATTGTATTCCTTTAGCTATCCATTGCCTATTTCTTAGTATATCATCATCTGCTGCTCTAGATATCACCACAGATACTGAAGCTTTGATCTCCTTTAAGTCTCAGTTGAGTAATACTGATACTCCTAACGCTTTATCTTCTTGGAACCAGAGCACAACATCACCATGCAACTGGTATGGTGTGACCTGTAATAGGTTTGGCCAAAGAGTGATAGGCTTAAATCTTTCAAGCTTAAAACTCTCAGGTCAGTTAAGCCCTTATATAGGTAACCTCTCTTCTCTTAAGTCCCTCCAGTTGCAGGATAACCAGTTCACAGGAGTGATCCCTCAGCAAATTGGCCATCTCATTCGGTTAAGAGCTCTAGATTTGAGCTCTAACAGAATAGAGGGCAGGCTTCCTTCTAACATCACTCGCTTGACCAACCTCGTTAAGCTCAACTTATCCTCAAACAATATAGCCAGCCAAATTCCTCGAGATATTGACAAATTGACAAAGCTTCAAGTCTTGAAGTTGGGAAGCAATAGATTGTATGGTGTGGTTCCACCAACTCTTGGGAACATTTCATCACTCACAAATATCAGTTTTGGCACAAACAGTCTAAATGGTGGGATTCCTAGTGAATTAGGTAGGCTCAAGAACTTAATTGAGCTTGATCTTACTATTAACAATCTCACTGGGACTATTCCATCTTCTATTTATAACTTGTCTTCCATCGTTAACTTGGCTATTGCTGCCAATGATTTTTGGGGTGATATTCCTCAGGATGTTGGTCACAGACTTCCAAAACTTCTAGTGTTCAATTTCTGCTTCAACAGATTCACAGGTAGAATTCCTTGGTCGTTGCACAATCTCACCAACATTCGAGTTATTCGCATGGCTTCAAACCTTTTGGAAGGAACCGTGCCACCAGGTCTTGGAAATCTCCCCTTCCTTCGTATGTACAATATAGGGTATAATAGGATAGTAAGCTCAGGAGATAGAGGCCTAGACTTCATTACTTCTTTGGCGAACAGCACTCTCTTGAACTTTCTTGCAATTGATGGCAACAGGTTGGAAGGTGTAATTCCAGAGACCATTGGAAATCTCTCCAAGGTTCTCTCAAAGTTATACATGGGAGGGAATCGTTTCCATGGAAACATACCCCCCTCGATTGGAAATCTTAGAGACTTGACTTTACTAAACTTGAGTCACAATGCAATATCAGGAAAAATTCCTGTCGAGTTAAGCCAACTCGAGAAACTAGAGGTTCTCAGCCTGGCTGGGAATCAGATATCTAGAAGTATTCCAACCTCCCTTGGCCGTCTCCAAAAGCTGAACAAGCTTGATTTGTCAAGCAATGAGCTTGTGGGTGAAATACCTTCAACTTTTGGGAATTTTCAAAGCATTGTCTCCATGGACTTATCTAACAACAAGCTCAATGGAAGCATACCAAGAGCAGTTCTAAGTCTCTCATCTCTGAGCACCGTTTTAAATGTGTCTAAGAACTCTTTGAGTGGATCTTTACCTCATGAAGTAGGGAGTTTGATCAGCGTTTCTACCTTAGACTTCTCTGACAACATTTTAGCTGGTGAAATTCCCAGCTCAATAAGCAGTTGTCTAAGCCTAGAAAAGCTATTTTTGGCGCGGAATATGCTTTCAGGTCTTATTCCAAAAGCTCTTGGAAGCATTAGAGCCTTGGAAATTCTAGACCTTTCCACCAACCAACTCTCGGGACCCATTCCTATTGAACTTCAAAATCTAAATGCCCTTCAGTTATTGAATCTTTCATATAATGACTTGGAAGGAGTCATCCCCAGTGATGGAGTTTTCAAAAATCTCTCTTCTTTCCATTTTGAAGGCAATAAGAAACTATGTTTACTTTCCCCATGTGTCAATCAAAGACACGGGAGAAAGATGATCATAATGTATATCAACGTAGCTGTTGCGGCGACATTGATACTATGTTTAACAATTGGCTTTATATTGTATATGAGGAGCAGAAAATCAAAGGCAACCACACCATGTGAAATGGAAAGGCCAAATCATCCGATGGTGTCTTATGATGAGCTTCGACGAGCCACAAGGGACTTCTGCCAAGAAAATTTACTTGGAACAGGAAGCTTTGGTTGGGTCTATAGAGGCTATCTTCGTGAAGGGAGAACTAGTATTAGTGTCGCAGTAAAAGTACTAGATACCTTAAGGACAGGCTCCTTGAAGAGTTTCTTTGCAGAATGTGAGGCTTTGAGGAATGTAAGGCATAGAAATCTGGTTAAGCTAATCACATCATGTTCTAGTATGGACTTCAAGAACAAAGAATTTCTGGCTTTGGTTTATGAGTTCATATGTAATGGCAACTTGGATGATTGGATTAAGGGAAAGAGAGATCATGCAAATGGGAATGGGCTGAATATTATGGAGAGACTGAACATTGCTATTGATGTTGCTTGTGCATTGGATTATCTGCACAATGACACTGAAACTCCTATTGTGCACTGTGACTTGAAGCCAAGCAATATTCTTCTGTGTGAAGATATGACTGCAAAGGTGGGTGATTTTGGATTGGCTAGAGTGTTGTTTGATAAAAGACCAACTAATCAAGTCTCAATAAGCTCCACTCATGTTCTCAAAGGTTCAATTGGTTACATATACCTCCAGGTACTTTGTACTTATCTTGTCCATAATGTCAAATCTAGTTGGAAAGTTGATCTTCATTATATATGTAAGATGTATTTCCCTTATTTATCAGTTTTTATAAATTCCCCCTATTGTCACTCCCTCAGCAATGACTGAATACACCAATCATTTAATGATGCTCCCATGTATTCTAGGTATAGTGATGAGTAACTCTCGCTATTGTAAAGAAATTCATCAATGCCACACCAAGAGAAATTCTAGTATTTTTTTAATAAATGATTTTATGCATTTTTTTAGGAAAAACATTTCAGGAAGGAACTCAAAGTGATTGAATTTCAGACAAGGTTATTTTGGAAAAATTAAAAAACATATAATATATATGTATATGTTATAATTGACTTACTTAACGACATTCCTTAATCCAATCAAATTAGTAAAATAGTTCTTATATTGAAGATTAGATAAACCAAACAAACATGTTTGATCTATAATATTTCCCCTGCATAAACCAAGTAAGTGAAGTTGTTTGTAATTTTTTTAATCTGTTGTTGTTGTTGACATAATTATAAATTCAGAGTATGGATGGGGAGAAAGGCCATCAGTAGCAGGAGATACATACAGTTTTGGGATTGTGTTGCTGGAGCTCCTTTCAGGGAGGAGCCCAACAAATGATAGCTTCACAGGTGGCTCAAGCTTAACAAGATGGGTTCAATCAGCTTTCCCAGGCAACACTGAGCAAGTCATAGACCCTCAGCTTCTGTCACACATTTTCCACAATGACCTTGCTGGTTATGGTAAAGGTCCAAATCCACAACTTGATTGTGTGACAGCAATTTTGGGAGTTGGGTTATCCTGCACTGCAGATTCTCCAGATGGACGCCTTACAATGAATGATGTTGTTGCAAAATTAAAAGTTATTAGAGGCAATCTTTCCAAACTCAGTCAAAACAAGGGTCCTTATCAAGAGTGAAATAATGCTCATTGTTAAATATGCATTTATATTACATGCTTCCTTTGTTTCTATTTCCTCTGTGAACTCACAAGCAAGGAGTTGCATAAACATCATGGAAACTGTTAGGACCACTTTTGAAAAGCCAGGACAAATGCATGTTAAGGGAAGGATGCCTTTTTGCTGGGAAGAACTTTGGGTGGAAAGTGTCATTCCTCTAGAAATGGCAACATGTGATGTGTTTATGTATGAGACTTGTCAGTGAGTGCTGCTTGTATATTTTTTTCTTTTTAGAAAATAACACTAAAGTCCCAATTAAAAAAATAATATCAAAAATGTCTCATAACTTATCGATAGTGGCTCGTTCACTTGTTAATTGTTGTTCTCTTACTTGTCATTCACAAGCTATGGAACTTTTCAAATTCTATTTTCCTTAATCAAAACCTTAGTATTATTTTTCCTAATTTTTCTCGTGTGAAGCTGCTTACCCTTTTTATGTATCAATCCGTTTGTGTGTCTATTTGTGTAATAGAATAGTGTTGTTTCAGTTATGAATGTAAATGTGTATTTTTCATTGTATTAGTGTTGTCAATCTCAAGTATTTCTCTTTACTCTCGTGTTTATTTCTGTTTTTAGTCTTAAAATTTTCTTGATTGGAGGAAGGTCATAACAGAAACTCATAGAAGCATATATTTAATTCTCAAGCTCACATATATTTTTGAATAAATTATCATATCACAATAAATAATGCAATATATTGAAGGTCTAGATAATATTACAATCTTAAACGCCACCTGTCCCAATGCAGCTGGAAAGTTTTCAACCCTCTTACCCTTGAGTTCTATATCATATTCTTGTCATATTATTCAATATGATAGATTTTTTTAATTTTTCCCCAACTATGATAAAATTAAATCATGTAATTAAATCTTACACAATATTTTATTCAGGTAGTAATATTTTTGAAAATAATATAAATATAACATATATAGCCTTTCCATTGTGATACGAAATATTGAGTCTATTTTATAATTCCATCATCTTTTATATCATATGTTATATTATGCGTTGCATTAATAGCTTTTTTACTTAATATAAAATTTAACAAAAAAGATAAAAAAATAATTTGTAAACGAAACATTTTCATACTGTTGAATATGTGTATATATGTACACGATAAAGACTAAGAGGATTATTTTCTGGTAAAAAAAGTATTATTATTTTGACACTATAAAAAAAACATCGGAATACTGACGGAATTACCCACTAAATAAATTTCGTTGGTAATTACTGACGGATTTTAGATGGAATTTCCGTGGGTAAAATCAGTGACAGAAAAATTCCATCGATAAATTCCATCTGAAAAATCTATCAGAAAAAAAAAATTATTAACAGAAAAAAAATTTGCCAATAATTACTGACGGATTACCCACAAAAAATATTCTGTTGGTAATTATTGACGGATTACCGATGGAATTTTTTCTATGGGTAATTATCGACAGATTACCCACAGAATTCCATCAGTAATTGTTATGAGAAATTAACTACGGAATTCCGTGAGTAATCCGTCTGTAATTACCCACGAATTATCGACAGACTTTTTAACGTGGGTAATTACCGACGGATTACCTATAGAACTCCGTTGGTAATATTAAATAATAATAATAATAATAATAATATAATTAAATAAAAAATAAAAATAAATTAAATATATAATAATATAAAAATAAAAATAAAAGAAGAAACATCATAAACTTAGTATTTAGTAACATATTAAATATATAATATATTTTATATTAAGAATAAATATTTAAATGAAATAAGAAAATAAAAAAATTTAAGTATTATATTTAAGAAAAGAAACATATTAATATATATTTGATATTATATATATTAATATTATAAGGAGGAGATGACACATGGCAGCCGTCAAAGCTCCGGTGAGGGGCGGCCGTCGGCAATGTCCACAGAAAATTCTCTAGGAAATTACCCAAAGAATCAATAGCTTCCATGGATTTGTTCCACCTCATAGATACCTACAAATTAGATCTATCATGCCTTAATGGGTCTTTAATGTAGAATATATTTGAGGAATTGATTTTTATTCTAAATATAAGACATATTTGTCATATTTATTAATTTTTATAATTTATCTAAACAATATTCCCTCAACAATAATCAAAGAAGAGACCGACGGAAGGAATTAAAGAAAAGGGTTAAAGGGCATTTTTACCCTGGAAGTTTTTCCAGAGGGGCGATTTTGCCCTACAATTTTTTAAGGGGTAATTTTGTCTCGGAAGTATAAAAAAGGGAATAATATTGCCCCTGGGCATTTACTTTGTTAGTTTTGATCGTTAATTGACCAAATATATTGAGTTGTCAATTCACATGTCATTTACATGATTTTTTTAATGTGCAAATTTGCATCAGATGTTTTAAATCTACCTTCAAAGAAAATGTAGTAGAAGATATATAGACTTTTGGGATAAATTTGCACCTTAAAAGAATAGCGTGAATGACATGTAGATTGTCAGCTCAACATATTTGGACAATTAACACTCAAAATTAATAGAGTTAATAGCCATAGGCAAAATCGCCACCTTTTTTAAACTTTTGGGTCAAAATCGTCCCTCTGGAAAAACTTCCAAGGCAAAAATACCCTTTAACCTTAAGGAAAATGACTATAGTGTTTTAGAAAATACATGTTGTATTAATTAACTTTAACTAACTTTTTTAATCTAATTAAATTAAGTAAATAT
>JBAGKO010000014.1:2333122-2350406 GCA_037177275.1 Acacia concinna
TTGTTTGACTTATAAACTACTATATAATGTAATAAAACACAACATATGATATTATTAAGTAATGTAATTAATTTTTTTAAGATTATTAAAAAAGTCTTATAAATAGAAATACTCCTATATTTTATGTTAGTGCCCTAGTCATGTGCCGCCACGTGTGGTAGTAGTTTTGAACTTTTTTTTTTTAATTTGACCCGCCGCTCGTGGGCAGGTCAGGAATTGGATGCCAATATGCCGTACTTTTATAAATGTTGCTGAATAATGACGGTCTTAAAGTCTATACTTTATATCCAATAGGCTTTGATAATTAATTTATGTTAAAGGCTAGGGACACAATTCTGATGAGCATTTTTAATTTGTTGCAGTTGACTTTCTAAAATGTGCGCAATAAGAAAAGAAGGTTAGGTTGGATGGAGGCGCAGGGCACACCTTGGGCATTACTATTATCATCATTTACTATAAAATTTCCATTACTTTAGGCTGGTCAAAAGTAATTTTAATACTAATTTCTTTATACAGTGAGAATTTGATTCTTTTACCTTTAAATCCATTTTAGCCCTTTAGGGAAAAAAAAAATCACTTTTGGGTCTTTTTTTGCCAAAGCTATTAATGTCTCAAAAAATGAATATAGTAGGAAAAAAAACAAAGTCTTAATACATGGAGTTATTTCTCATACTAAAACTTGTCAATATACTAATATATTACTAAATTATTATGATTTTTTTTTGGTAATTGCATTTTTCTTATAAAGACCATTAGTTGAGCTACTACATAATGAATGTGGAAATTTGAATTAAAAATTTTCAGATAGTCTGTATGTGTAATAAATTGTACTACTTATTATCTTAAAAATTATTTAATCCTAAATATAAGATTCAAATTGCCTTTGTTTTAAAAAAAATTACAAAAGATAAATAAATTATTTAATTGTATGATATATAATGTATAATAAAATATATATAAGTTTATAAATTGTGTAAAATAGTTTTAAAAAATGATAAAGTTAAATGTTTTAAAATAATATAATTAGTTTTTTTAATTTTTTTTTAAAATAAATTATTTAAGAAACGCTTGCTTAAAAAAAAAGTAAAATATAATAGTATTAAAATGAAAATAACCCCGGTTTATTTCTCAAATGACAGTCTCGGCGACGAATAATCACAGTCGCACTCGCATATTTCTGGAGAGTCGTAGGCTCGTAGCTGACCCAGCGGCCCGCATTTTTCGCACTTGTTACTTCTCTGACTTCTGGCCTGTACGTTTCTCTTTTCTATTTTTCTTCTGCTTTGAATTGTAATTTCGTTCCAACCCCCTTATTTTCCATTCCTGTAATCCTGGTATGTGATGCTTATTCTTCGCTGTGATTTATTCTTTCATTCTCATTTATCAGTCTTCGATTAGTTTTATCTATTCTAGTTACCTCCTTTTCTTTGGGATTCGGTATTTGATCTGATCTCATGCTTTTTGAAGTTTCGCTTCTCATGAAATGTGAAGTTTTTGTTGCATTCTTGATCTGTTCTCCTTTGTTGTTGTTGTTTTTGAGCTGGACTCCTTGTTATATGCCTTTCTATAATCTATATTGTTTCCCTATGCTTTGTTAATGCTTAAAGTGTTGTTGTAGGTTGTCACTGTTATAGATGGCTTTCTTCAGAAGTGTTTCTGCACTTTCTAAACTTCGCTCTCGCTTGGTGAGTGTGAAGCGGAAACTCCATGAAATCCGATTTAATTGAAATTTATTTAATTTTCATGCCAAGCATGGATTTTTTTTTTGGGTTCATTTGCGGTATTATTTGTGTGGGAGACTAATCTATTGATAAAACTTGTAATTTCAGGGCCAACAATCTAGTATCGCCAATTCTATTAGATTGCTTCAAACACAGAGTTCCAGTAATCTTGTAATCTCTCTCTTTCTCTCGTCTTTGGCGCTTGAAGTTGACATGTACAGGGATAGATTTATTGGGAACATCATGTATATTCCAGGAACAATATTTTGAAATTGTTTGGAATTGGCTCTAGACTAGTTAGATACTTTTTTCTGACTTTGTTGATATTTTCATTTATGGTAATTATGAGGTCCTCTGATACTTATCTCTTGACGTTAAGCCATTGAGTCATAACCATTTGTTACTGAGTTTGTTGCCTTATCAAATGAGTGTCGTTATTTCAACATTACTGATGTAAGAATTAAGATTTTTTCTTAGTTTAACATTTCTGGATTAATTTGTTCTCTGGATCTCCGGCCACATCCACTTCTGCTCATACTTGTTATTTTCTATGATGTAGGATCTGTATTCTGAGTTGAAGGAGCTAATACCTGAGCAACAGGTTTGTGGCATTTCATATCTTTGATTTTGTGTTGGACGGGTTAATGCATAACCGATGCTTCTTTCTTCTTTCCTTTCTGCTACTTTTAGACCTGATTTTTTGCCTGCCTTTTATGTTTGACCTATCTTTCTGACTTATGATGCTTATGCATCAAGCAGGGGACTTGTATATTTTGTTTGGTTGAGTTAAACTAAAACCTTGTATTAGGTGCTGGTACATCATATTCTTGGTTGTGCTCTTACGAACATGTAGCTTTTCTGCAATGTTGATAGGTATTGGGGAAACAAATAAGAAAAGAGAAACCAGAGTCCAGAATCTGTAAACTCTAGGAAGAGACAAATAACTTTTCTGAATAATACTTTCATAAAACATAATGAGATATACAATAGTCTTATATAGACTTCAACTTGGCAACTAACTAAAACAAGATAAGGACAATTATCCTAACTGACAAAAACTGCCATACACAATAAACCACCCCTAATCCTAAACAGAATACAACTGACATGTACTGAAATAACTGAACACAATTACGTATTCCTAAAACATTTGCTAACTGCTCTCAAACCACATGCTTTCTCCTGGAATAAACCAGTAAGGGTTGTGTTGGTACTCTATCAAATGTGCATTCTATTCTAAGTTAGTAAATATTGTACCTGGTTTGTAAACCCGTGATGATTAATTGTTGATTGAGAAGAGTGTGATTTTGCATATGTGTTTTGGTTTTTCATGCTTATCTTGTTAAACTTTAACTAACGTTTTGACTTTGGGATGTGTTGGAAATAAATTCTGATCTGTCATTATATACTTACATTTATATTCTGCTTTCAGGAACGTGTTAAGAAGCTGAAAAAAGATTATGGACAGGTTGAATTGGGCAAGACCACCGTTGATATGGTAAAAATTTATTTTTTGTCATATATATAAAGTTCCAAATTGACAGCAGTATTTTATTATTCGACCTTCCTTGTCCCTGTTTGTGAATAAGTAGATTGGTTGGAGAAAAAGATCTAATCTGTTTGTGCCCATTGTCACCATTTAAAGGTAATTGGTGGAATGAGAGGAATGACGGCTTTGTTGTGGCTAGGCTCATCTGTTGATCCGGAGGAGGTCTGTGTCTAATATTATCCAGCTTTTTGTTGAATTATTTAATATAACTTCCTGAGAACTAGTTGGTAAAATTCTGGACTTTCTATATTTTATTAAATGGACGTTTGAGGTCAGGTTGCTTCTGTTTTTTAGGGAATCCGCTTCAGGGGCATGTCAATCCCCGAATGCCAGAAAGCACTTCCAGCTGCTGCTCCTGGCGGGGAGCCATTGCCCGAGGCTGTTCTCTGGCTTCTACTGACAGGAAAGGTATTCAACAGTTGACAGTTCTACTTAAACTAATTGAAGTAATTAGGGCAGATTACCTTACATGATGTACCATAGCCTTGCTTCATATTTGGACTTGATTTGGAACTTGACACTGATATTTATTTCTTCATCGTGTCCCAGATACCAAGCAAAGCACAAGTAGATTCATTATCCCAGGAATTACGAAGTCGTGCAGCTGTTCCAGGTTCCCTTACCCCATTATTGGAACAGCACTTAATGATTTCCTCTAACTTGTTTGTCAATTGTTTTTGAAATTTTTTTTATCAATGCGTTTTTCAGGCTTAAGTGAATTGCTTTTGTTGCTTTCTAAATATTATAATTGATTTTTTATCCAGTTTTTTAATAAAAAATATAACATGTAACATTGTTTTGTAATGATCCCAAGGCTTCTGTTATAATTGGCCCCAAGCAAATTGTTATGGATGCAGAATACGCAGTTTTAAAAAATTATATCTCTTCGTTGTTTTTTACCTCCTCTTCTCGTTTGTAATATTAATGGTTCTTGTTTAAGGAAATGCACATCTTTCTAGGTGTAATGCACCATGAACTTGTGAATAAAAATATTATGGTATTCATGTTTTAGTAGCGCTAGAGATCTGAAAATGGTTCTATATTATTGATAGGATGAAATCACAATATAGACACAGTATATATTAATCAGAGGTGCTATTAGGCTAGAAAACAGGGACCAAACAAAATTCTAGGTCTGACTACTTGCATAATAAAGGCTGTAAAATAAATGGAAATAAATAAAAGCAAATCTCTCCTAATTAATACATTGATTTGCATTGCATGTGTTTTGATGTATTATGTCTGCTGTTGAGATTCGCTCTTTGCTTATATGTCACTTATATGCTTCTCATGTGCCTAATTTTCCCCCATGGACTTTGGTCTGGGTTATTATAACATTTTTCTGCTGGTTTTTTAACAAGTGTTCATAATACTGTGACTTACAAAAGGCATTTAATGTGGATTTGTATTTTTCTTTGCAGATTATGCTTTCAAGGCTATCGATGCCCTGCCTGTTGAAGCTCATGCAATGACTCAATTTGCTACCGGTGTCATGGCTCTTCAGGTTTAATAGCATATTTCATTTTGATCTATGTGAAAACTGAATTGCTTTTCTTTCTGTGGTTTAGTTATACATGTTTTGTTATGCACTTGTATTGTAACCTGACAAATAATAGTTCGTCTGTGTGACAAATAAAGCTCGAGTATTGAATTTTATGATGTTGTTTCTATTCATGAAAATGGTGCATACTTCATGTTTTAATTTGTAACCTGATATATTTATAATAGTAATGAATTAGAAATTCCATGTCAATATACCTTTCTTTGGTGAAATTTTTTTGGGAGAATTGCATGTAGGTCTCAAGTAAGAGAAATGATATCAAAAAAGTCTCATTGACAAGTTGAGGAGCTATTATGGGACTTGTCAATGAATTGTTTTTCTTGGGACTTAAATGTAACTCTCCCAAAGTTTTTTGAGCAAAAAGATAGTGGATTAGTTCATGAACTGATAGAGTGGATCATCATAATAAGGTCGACCAAACTTGTCTTCTTATTCATTGATGGAATTGTTAACTTTTGTATAATAGCTTAGAAGTGTCTTACAATCATTCATTTCATCTTCCAGGTTCAGAGTGAATTTCAGAAGGCATATGAGAGTGGGATTGCCAAATCAAAGTGAGCTTCTGAGTTCCTTTTTTCCCTCTCAAAGCTTATGACACCTTAAAAGTTACTGTAGCAGATAACTTTTGTTGACTTAGGTATTGGGAGCCAACTTACGAGGATTGCATGAACTTGATTGCTCGTGTGCCAGCAGTTGCTGCTTATGTTTATAGAAGGTGTGTAAATCATATCATCCTCATCATTGCTAGTTAATTAAATTGCTGTAAGTTATGAGAAGGTATTGATCAATGCGTTTACAGCACTTCTTTGCTAGCTTTTTCATGACTGGATTAATTAATGTGTTCTTGTATTTCTTGAAGGAAATATAAGGATGGAAAATTCATACCAATGGATAATTCTTTGGATTATGGTGCTAACTACTCGCATATGTTGGGATTTGATGATCCAAAGATGCTCGAGTTTATGAGGCTGTATATCACCATCCATAGGTTTGTTTCTCCATTGGGATGTACTATGCTTTTGATGAATTATTAAGTTTTCTTCAAATTACCTCCAAATATTGCGCTGTTTAACGTTTTGGTTAAAACTGGATTGTAGTGATCATGAAGGTGGTAATGTTAGTGCACATGCCGCCCACCTAGTAAGTCATCTTTGTTGTTTATGTTCTCATTCTATTTTTATTTTGTAATTTGTGTGATAATATAAATTTTTAATAATTAATGAAGAACTTTTTTGTTGCTGTCTCTTTCTTTTATTTAAGTAACCTTAATGTTCAATGCAGGTTGGTAGTCCACTTTCAGATCCTTACCTTGCATTTACAGCTGCTCTGAATGGTTTAGCTGGTCCACTTCATGGCTTGGCCAATCAGGTTACTTTTCTATTTATTTTTTAACTCATTTTTACATGCACGTTCGCGCACACTTTTTTCTTTTGAATGTTATTCATCTTTTGCTGTTTGAAATGCCTTATGTTGTGTTTGGTTTACGTGAAAAGATAAGGAAGGAAAGGAAAAAAGAGAAATATTGGAGCAATCCTTGGTTTGGTACATGGGAATGGAATTCCAAAAGCTTCTTTTTCCACAAAAGACAATATTGTTTCCTGTTTAATGAGACTTAAAAGTTCTATAAGATTAAGCTAGAAAATGTCTGTCCCATATCAAAATGAAAACTTTGGGCTAAGAACTAATTTTTGGGAAGCATTGTATTTCACAATTTTAAGATCTTCAATCAAGAAAGCTGTTACAGAGATAGGAAAAATATGCAATCCTTGTTCTCTTCTATCTAACTGAGCAGTTTGTGCACGCCATAAAGGCCAATATATAAAATAGAAGTTACTAATGGCCAAGAAATCAATTGGTGAACTGTGGCGAAAAGTCTATCTAGTTGAACAGAAGTCAGCTTTTTGAATCGAGAAACTTATGCCAATGCTTTTAATTTCCGCATCATTTGATCTCTTCTTTTGTCATCACACTTTCAAAGATCATTTCCACATATCTGAAAGAGTTGTAGATAACAAGGTGCTAACACGCTGGTGGAAAATTGTTTAAGGTCCTTGTTAAAGATGTTATCAAGGCCCATTCTTTCCTTCTCCAAACAGCTCAATCTCTTGGGAAGAATTATTTCTTATCAGACACTTTTAGTAGAGTTGGGAGTTCAAACCATACTGCTTCTAATTTCTCAAGTTGGGAGTTCAAGCTTTATCCATGCTTCAAGCCCAACAAAATTTTTCACAATGGGCCATGTTACATGTGTGCGTGTGTGTTTTGAGATAAAATGTGCTTTTGATAAGCCAGAAATCCAAATCAGTAGTTTGAGGAGAAAATTACTTGACACTGAAAATGCTTTAGCACAATTGTAGGCATAAGTCAAGTGTAGTAGGGTTCGGTCATCAGTTATTATGTGTGTGGCTTAAATCTATTAATTATTAAAGTACTTTAGGATAGTGTTTCTTTTTTCTTTTAAAAGGTGTTTTTTGGGTTTGTATCCAGATCCTTACACTTGAAAAATTTTAGGAGTGCAATGCTTGAACTTCATGATATTTGCTTTCTAAGCTATAGAAGTTAACTATTGCTTGTTCAGATGTTTTTATTTCTTATCAAGTCTTGATCTAACATATCAAGTTGAAAATCTATGATCATGGATCTTCTCTGCCTCTGCATATGTTATTGATTTTGGTTCCCTTATTCTTCTCTTTTATTGGGTTTCAGGAGGTTTTGCGTTGGATCAGACATGTTGTTGAGGAGTTTGGAACTCCACACATAAGTACAGAACAGTTGAACGATTATGTTCATAAAACATTGACTAGTGGTCAGGTAATGTGGCATGTCATGCTCAAAGAAGAATTTTAAGTTTTTTATTATTCTGCAAATGAATCAAGGATGCATGCTTTCCTCTGTGAACATACACTGTCCATGGCTGCTCACAAAACAAATTGCAAAAGGAATTTTATTAAACTCTTGAGGATTTGTTGGCTGACGGGCATTAAATCTCTGATATGCATATGGAGCTATAATTTTTTTTGTCCCTGCCAATAAGAATTTTCTCAAATAATAATAAGTATCTGTTTGCACTCAAAGAAGATTACTGTCTCATAATAAAATTTTTCTGTTGAGAACACTGGGTAACTTAATAGGGTTCGCTGTTTTGCTTTTGAATTTGCAGGTTATACCTGGATATGGACATGGAGTCTTACGCAAAACAGACCCCAGATACACATGCCAGAGGGAATTTGCATTGAAGCATCTGCCTGATGATCCACTGTTCCTGCTGGTTATACCACTTTCCTTATTTGATTGTGTTAATTAGGGAGTGTCTTCTTACAGCAAAACCAAGGTTTATTTGCTATGAATCTGCTTGATTTATTTTTGCTTGGTGATCAATGCAGGTATCCAAGCTAAAGGAGGTAGTGCCTCCCATTCTTACTCAGTTAGGCAAGGTAATGTTATGTCTTTATTTTTGAATGAATGTAAAAAAAGTGGTCCTATGGTAGATATCATCTTTTTCTTTTTTTTTTAATTGACAGCAGATTCCAATTATGGTAATATACAAATCGAATACATTCTTGGCTCCTCAACATTGCATATTGTATTATGGGATTTTAAGTCTTTAGAGTTTGTTAGACTTGTTGGTTGAGCCCCATCAACTCAAAATCATAGTAAATCTTCCCCGTACATTGTTTGTAGGGCCCAAAATAAATAAATCATTATTTATTGAAAAAAAATAAAGAAAGCATTTTATCAAAAGAGAACTGTTATCTCGTGTCGTTGATTGTGGTGGTACATGTCCATTTTATATTTGGGATGACTTGAATTCGAGTTCTTGGTCCTATCCTGTGTAATCTCAGTCCAGTCTAGTCCTTGTGGTTCTTTTCACCCTTAAAAAGACTTTAAATTCTTAGCACATGTTTCTTTAATTTTTAATTTTATTTTCTGTTCTTTGTTTTGTCATTAGATATCAAAACTCTACTAACTAGTTCCTGGCTACCAAGCGTATGATGTGCTTCTGATTGGTGACTTCATGGTTGTAAATGGTGCAGGTTAAAAATCCATGGCCTAATGTTGATGCTCACAGTGGTGTACTATTGAACTACTTCGGCTTAACTGAGGAGAGGTATGATATCACTAATAGAAGCAGTTCAGCTCGAGATATTTTTTATAATACATTTAAGAATGCTTATACCCTTTGATCATTGTGGACAGCTATTACACGGTTCTTTTTGGCGTCTCAAGGAGTTTCGGTGTTGGTCCTCAGGTTCGTCATACTCTTCAGTCAACTATTCTTGTCCCCAATTAGCCCTTGAACTAATTTCCACAGAGTAGTGACTGCACTAGTTAATCAAAAGGGTTAACGTGATGATTTTGTTATTTTTGGATATTTAGAATCATGCACTCATTAATTTTTGAGGGAAAGTGAAGAAATATAATAACTTAGGAACCTAATTATCAATTTGTTCTTCATTGGTTTCTTAAGTTTCTTAAAAGATGTTGTTTTGTGTATTTCAGCTGATATGGGACCGTGCCCTTGGGATGTCACTTGAAAGGCCTAAAAGTGTTACATTGGAGAAACTTGAGGAATTATCTGCGAAAGCTGCATCCTCCTGAAATATTTAACATTTTTGGAAGATGGAATCTCTCTTGTGAGAGAATTTGTTACAAATTCATTGAGGGATTTTTTAATTTTTTTTTAAAAGTTCTCTGTTTAGATGAGGTCTCCATCAGATTCGTTTAGATAAAAGGGGAAATTTTCTACCCCAACAGATTCGTTTTCGAAGTAATATCAAATAAAGTAAATATTCCTGTTGGTTATTCACTTGTGTTATTGATCAATAAAACTTGTTGAAATATACCTAGGCTTAAAGATAAAAACAGTCCTTTGGCAAAAAAGAAAGAAAAGATATTACAGTCCGGTAATCTTATTTGTTGTTGCAAAGGACAAGTAATGAAATGCACAGTTCATTCCTAATAGTAAGACAATTTTGAAGGGTGTGGTGTTCCTATATAGATGACCATTTACGAAACTTAAAATGTTAGTATTTTTTTTTCCCTTGTATGTCCTTAATAAATGAATTAAAAAAAAACAGACTTTGACGCACATGGAGTAAATTTAAGAAAATGGTACCAACAAATTTTTTATGCAAGGAAGAGAACAAAAGTTACAAATCTCAAATGCACACTTGGCAAGCACATATTTAAACACGTAAGATGTTTACTTTCTATTTGGATGATCTAGGGTGGCATATGTGCCCCCTCTACTGCCCTTCTAATTTGGGGCATCTCTTAAATATTTTTTTATAGTTCTTTTTATGACTATATTTTACATAAAATAAGTGATATTTTGATATATTATGGGCGAAAAACGAATCTGTTTTCAATTTTTTAAAGATTTAAATGTCAAAAAATATAATCTTTAAAAAATCATAAAAAATTAAGAACAGATCCATTTTTCGTCCATAATATATTAAATATCACTCATTTTATGTAGAACCTAATCATAAAAAAAATATTTAAGAGCTGTTCCAAATTGGAGGGCAGCTGGGGCCCATCCATATTTATGGAAGGGTAGGAGTTTGTCATTTTAGATCTATTTACATCCTCCTAGTGGTTTGTTACAACATGGAGTCTTGTCCATTTTATGGAAAATGAAACCGTTTGTTTGTATGGATATTAAAGCGAGAGAAAAATAGGAGGAATGTACGCTACCAAGGACAATTTCTAAATTTGGTAAGGGAATTTGCTAATTATAAGTCTCAAATAATTGATTAATGTTTATTAAACAAGTTAAAATTAACTGAGAATAATAAAAATGTTTTTTAACTGTGCCCTTATTTATAAAGATGATAAGTGAGAGAAACAATAAATGCAACAAATACAATCAAGATGTAAGGTCAGAAAAAACACAATAATTTCTGACAGATATAACATGAAACTTATATTTAAGAATAAAATATATTGATTATCCCTTTATTTTACATAAATTATATGAATCTCCCATATATTTTTAAAACATACATGGAACTCCATTGAAGTTAAAATGTATGTTACAAGAACCCCTTTATATATTTAAGATGTTGTTTCTATTTACCCAACTATTAGTTTATGGTTAAGTTTGACTATTAAACATATGTTTTGATCAAAATAACCTTCTTTCAACAAATTAACAAACATTTATATTTGCATGAAAATAATTTTTATACAAATAAAAAAATAATTCTGATATAAATATGTTCAAAACTTCCAATATATTTTATATTTTATTAATCCATTATTATGTTATAAAATTTAAAATTTTATATTTCTTACATATTTATTGAAACTTATTTATTTAATATTTTTTTAAATAATTAAAAACATATTTGAACAGCATATTTTATTCACCATATACAAATTTGAGATATTATATACCTACATTAATTTTAATTTTTAATTTTTTAAATGTTTTTTTTTGCACAAACATATTTTTAAGTATGCATCTATAAAAAAAAATTAATCATAGTTTTCATTAAGTTTTCTCTGTCTGCATTAATCAAATTAATGAAGTCTTTATCTAAATATGCCAACAACAAAAAATCTATCAAAAAAAAACAATAACTATTTGTAAAAGTAAAAAATAAATTAAGAAAAAAACACTCTTCAATTCCCTTAACAAGCGTTACGAAAATTATGGAATTAATAATGATGAAGGGTAAATTAGTAAATAAAATTTATTTTAATATAAATTTTAATTTAAAAATAAAAAATTTTAATAGAGTTATGTTTTTAAAATAGAGAGGATGTTTCGTGTACTTAAAGATAAAATGTAAGGATGTGATAATATTTTATTCTATATTTAATGATGAATGGAGTAATTCATGAGATATGTATAAATAAGATAAAACTTGCAAATACCGGGATGTCGTTTACTTGTCTGTGATAGATTTGTGGGGAGTCCCACTCACATGTAGAGCACAGTCATTTAAAGAATAAGCGCCAAATTTACCAATTATCCCAATTCCCAAACAACCAAACATGACAGTTAAGAGGCTTTATATATAATATTTTGACCCTTGACTTTAAGGTACACTGAACTGAAGTGAAAACTTGAAAACAAACCTTCCAGTGAAATGGAGCTGGTTTCATTATCGTCGTCAAGACCAGCTAATGTTGTGCTAGGGTTTCCTCCCAGAGCTTTAATCCCCACGATTGACGCTGTTAAACCCTGTACTAGGGCCTCTTCAGTATCTTCCGGGCTCAGGTTCATTCATTTCTTACTTCTCTTTTTTGCTCTGCCTCTCTTGCTTGCTCCTGTACTAGATCTGTCTCTTCTGGTTTCTCCATCTTAGTTATCGGATTTTAATTTCAGAACGCCATTAAATTATGCTCAAACAATCAATATATAATAATTTAGTATTAAGGAAGAGAAAGATTGAGACTTTCTCTTTAAAATTGGGAGGTATTAAGGTGGAAGCGTGAGACTTGTAGGTTTTATAATATGAATATTAAAAAAAATTGTGGGGGCCACCCCAGGGGTTTGTGAATTGAGCCTGTGGTTTGGGTCTGTTTTACCGGCTCTAAGCTGATTATCACTACAATTACATAGACCTCTCTTCTGTTTTAAAATTTACATGAACTTTCTTTAAAAACGTGTGAATTTTGCAGAATCCCACCTGAGTTTTGTTGAAATTACATTAAATCTTCATCCATCTTCAAAATACACCAACCTTCCTGAAATTTTTAGAAGGTAGCAAATTTAGGAGCTGTTTTGTACGAGGGAGGAGAGAGGAAGGAAAATGCACCTCTTTATTAAAACTTTGTAACCTCGTTTCTTCAATTTTTTTAAATCCAACTTACAAAATTTTTCCTTCCCCTTCACTCCTCTCCAAATCCCTGATATCAACCAGTCCTTGGGAAGTTGAAATCTATACGGTATACTATTTATTTTCAAAGAAAGCTGGTGTGAGTTTTGATAATAGATGAGATGTTTATACAAATTCTTTTTTCAAAAAAAGTTTTACTTATGTTCATGTTGGCCTTGCTTTTACGTAGGATTGATGGTCTCAGAAGATCACTAATAAGTAAGAGACATGTGAGAGTTTCGGCAACAAACTCTGCATCTGATTCTGGCAATGGGAAAACACCAAATGAAGAAGTTGAAAAAACAAGTAACAGTTCAGAGGGACCCCCTTTGCTTACAATTGTGGCAGGAGTCTTGGTCTTTCTCTTCTTCTGTTGGCTTATTGGATCCTTTCTAATGTGGCTCATCAGTCTCATTGTGAGTATAGGTTCCCCCAAATAGAGTTTCGTGTGTCTCAAGCTTCCTTTGTAATTAATTCTCAGTTTCTTTACAAATGTTGGACATGGCATGAAATGGCTCAGACCCACATTGTAATGTCGCTCTCTCTCTCTCTCTCTCTCTCTCTATATATATATATATATATCTAAAACTCATCATGGAAGAGGAAGACCATAGTAGTACAAATATATAAACTAATAAACTTGTCCATTTCATGCAATCCTAGGATTTTGTTCTTGAAAGGTACTTCATTGTCTATGCAGATGGTAATAAAAATTATATCATACAAATTTGGGATTTCGAGGAATTATGATAGTGAGAGAACTCGAGGAATTTCCATGAGTCTTCCCAAAACGATTCCATATCAATTGTTTAGAATTGAAGAGTGTAACTTTGTTTCAACTTCATCCTTTCATTATACAAAATAATATTACCTTTAATCCTTAACATAAGATTTAGTTTGCTGTGAACTATAAACCATACCTTATATTAATGGCTGAAAGTAGTAAAATACAATCTTTGTACTAAAACTAGATCTTAAATGAAAGGTCGGGGTAGTAATACACTTCCTTTTTCAAGATGCAAAATTGCTTTGTGTGGGTTGAATGATACAAAGGTCAGAGGCAGTCAAGTAGAATCATCCCTGAACCAAGATATACAACTGAATAATAAAAAAGCGCTAGGAGACCATAGCCAAAAAAGCATTATTCTTTCATCAAAATCGCATACATAAAAGAAATTATTTATACCAACTACTTAGAAGTTTCAGCATCGGTTGCTGTCTTGTCTCCGGAAGTTGTAAAATTACGTCTTTCCTCGGAGGTAGCAGTTATAACTGGCATCCAAACATCAGCTGTACCACTCAAAAGTGATTGAACTTGTGGATCTGCAGCCATGGCTGATGATATCATCTCATCCACATCATCTATTTTTGCTGACAATTTATCCAACTGTTCAGCTATTGCCAACTACATAACACGGACAAGAATTGAATATAGGAACCTAAAATGTTAGTTAAATTCAGAAGGAGAAATCACACTAATCAAATCAAGACAGGAAGGGCCTTATAAAAAGTTCTTTGTGCATTTGCTTGCTATCAAATTCCTATAAACAGTTAAAGATTACCTCATCATGCGGCTGGGTTGACTTTGAAGGAACTTTTGTAACCTCTAATCCTAGAGCTTCAATTTTCGAACGGAGTTCAACCTCTTCTTCATTCGTAAATGCTTCCACCTATACAGGTTACCATGAAATGCCTAATTACCCTCCATGACTCCAATATCTACTGCATCTAACTTCATATAGCATGGCGTTCGTAAGGGATCATGCGGTAAATGTGGGCCGATCAAGAGATGCTAAAGATGTATCATATTCATATGCAATCTTGATTCAAAATATAAAACACTAAACCTGAACCATAAGCTGCAGTTTGTATCGTCTTACCAAAAAAATATGTTTTTTATACCAACAGAGAGGAAATAAGTTGAATTCAGAATAGAAAGCAACCAATCTTGGATAATAATTTCTCCCTCTGATTCTAAATATAAAATCTAGTTAAATTCTTTTTGGAGAAATTAAAAAAGGTATATAAGCTATCTAATCATATCAAATATAATGTATCATTATTTTATATATCAGTTTATAAGTTGGATAAATAAGTTTGAAGAAAAACGACAAATTTACATGCTTTAAATTACTGTAATTAACTGTCTTAGGACTCTTCACAATAGTCAATTGAGTTTTATATTTAGGAGTGGAGGTAGCACTTCAAATACAACACAAAATGTTTATTCAATCATATCCAGGAATATTAATACTAAAGAAGATTAGCAGCACAAAATTTAAAAGATTACATGCAGATCATATTTATGATGTTAAAAGGAGATATCAAAATTTCATAGTTCCAGCCGAAAACCTTTAGACTTCTACTTTTGCTATGTTCTGTAGTTTGTACAACATCCAAAGTACTCTCTTTCAATTCACTTGTTCAAACCAGACTTGATTGATTAATATAAATCAACTGCTTATTTCAAAGCATTTGCCAATTGCCAATTGCCAATTCTAAGAAGGCATGCCAACTTGCAAACTTATTTGCTTTCTAATAGGAATCAAAACAGTTTCAACATTGACTCCCCAAAACATCGTTGTTCATGGCATTAAGGATGGTCACCCGTTTTTATTTGACCAACCATGTACCTATCCTGCAAAATTGATATACATTACTATATCCATTATCACTATACTTGTGTTTATCCTCAAGTAATTCACAGTTGTCAGTTACAAGGAAAGGAGCTAGAGATTTATCAGTAGTGTGAATCAGGCACCATTGTTCCCAGAAATTACACAAGCATCGAAGAGGAGATTATCCAGCCACATTTACTCTTCATTTAACAGGTGATGAATCTTTTGGAGGCAATAGAAAGTGTTGAACTATTGAGAAAACACAATTTTATGAAACAACTACAACAAGGAGCAAATTGCTGTAAAAAATGTCAGACACATATAATAGATCAATCCTGTCTCCCCATGATCAGAAGGTAAATCTCAATCCGTATATAAGGGAATCGAATTTCAACATAAAGAAAATATAATCGCAATGTAAACTTCACATGTATCCTAAAACACCCTACAGGCGTATAATAATTAATCATAAAAATAAAATCATCCGCTACTATTATGAAACTATTCCGTAAAGCATGAGTTTGATATCCTGTAAAACGGGATGGTTGCATAACAAAAACGAACACGAAAATAATCATCTTTCTAATACAAAAACATCAAAATCGAAATCCAATAGCATACGGACAGTAGAAGAAAGCAAACCTAAGCGAATCCGGAATCATATTTGGGGCGGAGTGAATCAATAGATAAGGAGCATTATACCTGCTGAACAAGAGTGGAGAGAAGCTGAAAGAGTTGGGCATCGGGTTTACCAGCTTCTGCCATGGATTTTGTGGATCTTTAAGCGAATTTAGATTCGGGAATATGGACTTGGGTGATATTTATTCGAGGGGAAGCGTGTGGTTTCACGTCCCGCCTTCGCGGCTTCCTTCTGAGTTCTGTGGTCACAACTCGCAACAGAGGAGGAGAGGACTCGATGGGGGATGCGTAACGGTGTCAAACTATCAACAAAAGATCCGTTAGTGCTACGTTATACTCTATCCAAACGGAATCAAGCTGTTACCCCAGATACGTTCTGTTCCATATTCTTCTTCTTCTTTTTTATGAAAAAAAAAATTGAAAAGACAAGGTTTTATTTTATTTTTATTTTTTGCCAACAAAAGGCCCCTTTAAACTCGAGATTTTTTTAATGGCATTGAATTTCTTTCTTATTGGAGGCAATCTTTTTTCAAGAGCATTGTTACATGTTAGACACTAATGGCTTATTTGTTATAATTTATTTGGGGCAATAAGATTTTATATACAAAACACGAGAAAGATCTATATCACATATTTACTTCGTACTCCATAAATAAAATTTTATTACCTTCAAATAAATTACTCCAAACGAGCATTAAATAAATATAAACACCACTCGTGATAAGAATTCAATGTGGACACCACTGATGACAAGAATCCAAACCTTAAAACTGGAGAGTTACAAAGCAGGGTCAATGGATTACATTTTTATACACATTTGACCCAAATAAAAATATATGGGTCTTGAGGAGAAGATGAAGATGGTTAGATTCAATAGATATAATATTGTAAATTAGTATTATGAAAACAACTTCTGTATCGATGAGATATGGTGGGTTAATTATATCAATAATTTTAGGTAGTTAACACACAAATAAGATTTTAAACTTCACTTTTTTGGAAATCATTTAAATGAATAATGGTATCAAAAAATTGCTTTTTTGGGTACAAAATGAATAATGTATGAACTTATTTGAATGAACACCTCGAATTGAGCAAACAATTCTAGAGATCTTTAGCATATGAACAATTACTTAAAATATGGATAGCATCTTCTACATGAGAATTGCAAGTTGGGCATTTTTTAGGGCTCATTTTTATTTTTGAATACATAAGGTAAGCCAAGCTTGAAAATAATTACATGAACCGAGAATGGTTCTCACAAAACTGATCATGTGGCATAAGTTCACGTTCTAATAAAATCCAAACATCACATTCAAGAGGCTGCGACAAAACCATTGAATAATCATACTGGGAAGCTTGCGCAT
>JBAGKO010000014.1:2350506-2371626 GCA_037177275.1 Acacia concinna
GCAAAGAAACCATTCAAACCATCAATATAATCTTTCCATACGGATTCCATTTCCTAGGAACCCTTAGTAGAGGCTTGATGATTCATTGTCTCCAAATTCAGAACTTTACCCCTATATGATCCTTCTCTGCTCCTCTTCTTCATCCGCATATCCTCTACTCTATCCTCCCCATCTCCCTCAATTCGACCCTTCTCTCATACTCTTACCTTTATGTCCGCCTCCGTCGCTGGACTTCCCCCCTCTATCACTCCCTCTATCCCTCTCTCTGCTTTTATCTAGGGTTTCACTCTCTTTAGAAAACTTTTCTCTCACTATCTTTTGATATTTGGCCATCCCTATTGTGTTGTTTGTGATAGTGATATCGTATGATATTTTATGTTTTCCTTGATGTTTAGCTAATGTCACTCAAGATTACAAGAACACTATTAAACTCTAAATCCTAAACTATAAATCAAGACAAAACTCTTCTCACTACTTATATTGTAAATTGTAAAAGAACTTTTTAAAAGTTCCAACATTTTTTAGTTATTTTTATAATTAAATAGAACAGCTTGTTGAACCTAAACTAAGTAATTTTTTATGTACTGGACTGTTATCAGTAAAAAATGTAAAATCAAGTGGAATGAGGGAAAATCAACATTAAATATTGTAAGAGAATTGAAAAACACAAAAACCTACTACTAAATAGGAAATTAATAAGCAATACTCTCTTGATCGTAATTTGAAAGGCAATTTTGCCTCTAATCGTCTTGCGTGAAAGGAGTTTTGGAAGTTTGACTCAAATTTGACTCAGAACCAGAATGTATGGAATTTTCCCTACTATATATTATCAATGTACCTACTTAAGTCTTAAATTATTTGATAACAACAATAAAATATATGGTCAAAGTGTGTTCAGCACTATGAAGTATTTTTCCAAATGCGTCTAGTGTTCTAAATTAATTGTGGTGTGTCTAATACCTTGAAGTATTTGTCTAAGTGTGTCTAGCCCCCTAAATTATTTTGTAGCAAAATTTTGCCTTCAAAATATTAATTTTTAAAGAGAAAACTTTCCCTTTCTAGGAACTCCCAAAAAGTCCTTTAACTAAGGGTCTGTTTAGCAAAAAAGAAACGGTTAATGTGCAGTTTATCCCCCAACATTTTCAAAGAGGAACAATTTTAATGCTAACATTTTTTTAGCTCAATTCAGTCCCAACGTTATTTATTTGGAACAATTCATATCCTTACTAGCATATTTGTTCAGTTGACTGTTAAATGAGGTGTGTTGACCAATGATAAAAGCATGTGGTTGATGAGGTGGATTAAATAATATGTTGTGACTAAGTTAGGGTACTTGCTTTCGACAATCAATAAACTGGGTTTCATTTTTTTCCAAAAAAAAAATTTATGTTGTTGTTAATTGAGATACTCTTGATGTGAATTAAGATACTCGTATTGTTAAAAATCCAGTGGCATTTTTGTAATTACAGGAAAAAGTACAAAAGTGACTAATTTTGGATTTTCCCATTTTGTTGCTCTGACATGTCTTTTCCCTATTTGGAGTATCTTTTTTTTGGATTTTTCCTTTATTATACCTCAACAAACTGTTGGAGTTAATGTGTGTATGTGGTGTGTCAAAGAGAAAAAGAAGTCTTACGTTATTTAAGAAAGAGAGAATATAAATGTAAATAATACCGTTTGTGAAGTTGGGCTTGTAAATGAGCCAAAAGAAAGTATGGCCTCGCATGCAATAATAGACCATCAGGAGGGAACCGTGGGTAGATCATTAAATCTATTAACACGAATCCGTTTTAATAAAGAGAAGTAGATGTGATTGACTAATGATTGAAAGAGTTGAACTCATAAGTGAATGATTATATATGAAACATAACATTAAGACTAGTAATTTTACAAATGATTTATATAACTAATTTAGATTAAATTATACTCCATTCGGTCTTAAATATAAGGTCATTTTTTGTCTCTACAAAAGGGCCTCATATTTAGAATAGGAGGGAGTATATAGTTATATACAACAATGCATGTTTTAAAGAAAATAAAAAGTTAAATAGGTTAAGCATGCAGATTTATTAGCTAAGCCTCGTTAGGTCTCGTTAGGTCTCATTTGTTTATCTAAACAAATTTGACAATAGAGTTGAGCTTAGGTTTAGCGTATTCACTAAATATACTATACTATGCTTAAAGTAGGCTAGACTATTGAGTCCCTACATATTATTAATAGCAATTAAGTCTAAATTTTTATTGTGTGAAGTCATCATGTTTAGTATAGAACCCTTTCTTAGTATTCCCTCTGATCCTAATTATAAGGGTCTGTTGACTTTTTTAGAAAATCCTAAAAAAGCTAATTACATATTTTAAAACATTAAAATTTGTTGTTTTTCTTTAAATTATACCGTTTGACTTATAAACTAATATATAATGTAATAAAACACAATATATGATATGATTAATTATTATAATTAACTTTCATAGGATTTTTCTAGAATTTTCTAAAAAAGTCAACATGTCCTTATAATTAAAATCGGAGGGAGTATTAAAAAGAGATTACATTTTATTTGTTTTTATATAGACATAATATATAAGGGGGCGTATTTTTTCATAATCGTTTCTCTTATTTTCTTCTTAAAATCCCATTTCCACTCTTAAATAAACAAGTAAATGATTGTATTTTTTAGAACTATTATTTTCCCTTTTTATTTTGAATCATTTGTATAATACTATTTAATGTTTAAAAATTTAATTTTTTAAAAAAAATTATATATAATAATATATTTTTAATAATAAATATATATTTTTATTTAAATTAAATTAATATTAATAATATATTTTTAAGTTATTATAATAATAATTTATTATTATTATATTTTAAATTATAATAATTTTAATAATATTTTTTATTTTAGAGATATATTTTAATAATATTTTTATTTTTATTTATTATAATATTTTTCACATGGGCATTATTGGAATATCATATACATTATAAGGGCATAATGGTATAAAACTTTGGCTCTCATCAAAACCCCCAATTGAGTAAGGAGCCGAAATGTGAATATTGGAGGGAAGGGGAAAGAAAGTTAAAGGTCCCCTCCCTCCAAAATTTTAAATCAAATGAGGGGAGGGGATTATTTTACACCAAACACGCCCTAAAGCTACATCCAATATCATAAGTATTTTTCAATAGCAACTTCTTTTATTTTTGTTTTCGCAAGGTATCCTCCAATCCGGCAGGCCAATGACTAATCCTCCACTCATTGTGGATTCCTCTATGGAAATGACAGCTGACCAGAAGATTTTTCAATAGCAGCTTCTAAGTGTTGCGCGCATTTAAAAAAATATTTTATGGTGCTAGATACACCACAAACTATTTTACGGTGTTGGACACATTTAAACAATAATTTAAAATGTTGAACGAATAATAAATTATTTTAATATAATAAATATATCAAGAAAAGTATTTCGGAGTGTTAGGTACATGGGCATATCTTAATGCTAAAATATATTATTTGTCGAAGGCCTTGTGAATTTAAACCTTATATATAAACTATATTTAATGACTATGTGAGCTATGACAAGGGGGGGAAAAATTACCTTGTGCCGAAGGCCCATTAGTCTTAATGGTTCGAGATGCCCTCTCTTGGTGGCACAGGGCCTAAGGTCAGCTCTTCATTAGGCTCAATGAAAGCCAGCCGTCCAATCTCAAAAAAAAAAAAGAAAAAGAAAAAGAAAAAGCATGATATATTACTGCATCCCATCTTTAATATAATATATATTTAAAATATTGATTTTGGTCTAAAATATTTTTCTAATTTATCCTATTAATATTCCCTCAACAATAATTAATGAGGAAAGGGATTGAGGGAATTAAAGAATGCGATTAGAGTATTTTAAAAAAATACATATCATATTTATATATAAAAAAAAGGGAAAATCCCAAAAATAGATAAGGGAAATAAGAAAATTTTAATTCAGAGCATTAAAATCGGAAAATCCTAAATCAATCTTTTTATACTTTTTTATTGTGTAATTATAAAATGTCACTGAATTTTTAACAACACGAGTATCTTAATTCACAACAATAGAAGCATTCAGGTACTAGGTATTTACACTGTAAATTGTTTGTACTGTTGTTGTTAAGTGAAATACTCTTGTTTATAATACTTGTGTTGTTAAAAATCCAGTGGCATTTTCGTAATTACACAATAAAAAGAGTTACAAAAAGACTTATTTGAAATTTCCCTAGTTTCCTGCTCTGAATTAGAATTTTCATATTTCCCTTGTCTTTTTTTAGGATTTTCCTAAAAAAAATATATGTCATTTTAACTAACTTAATTGTTCTAATTAAATTTAATAAATATGTCTTATATTAAAAAATGAGTATTTAATTTTGAAAAATGTTTGCAGGAATAAAAAAGGAAGACTGAAAAGAAAGAGGCCATTGCTCTATTTTTTTGCCTGAGCTACACCCTTTTCGCTTTATATTTTGGGTTTCTTTTCCTTTTCGCATATAACACGCCTATAAACTTATTATAAAGTTTATACAGCCATTCATTTATAACATTAATATGTGTGTTAAAAGGTTTTTATCCGTATAATTAATGGGTTTTTTTATAGTAGCTGTTAATATAAAATTCTAATACTGTTATGTATGTTAAGGCTTAAATATAAATATTTTTCATTACAATTTTTCTTGTAATCCCGGAATTTGAACTTAACCTTATTTCTTTAATATGCCAGTTGACTCAGACAAAATTTTATTTGTGTTAGAAGTTTTTCTTCTTAATTATAACCATTTGATATTGAGTAATCCTCTCTTTAATTTTTTTCCCTCAAATTATATTGATCATAAACATAAAACCTATTTTATATATTTATTACTTTATCACAAATTAGCCTTATTGATATTCTCTAAATGGTAATTAAATAGGAGGGAGAGGGGAGGAATTAAAGAAAATGATGATATTGTTTAAAAAAAAAACATATCATATTAACTAACTTAATTAGTTTCTTTAAAGTAATCAAATTATTTAATTAAATGTTATATTAAAGACTAGTACTTTGGAGTTATCTATATCCAATCATTATTAAGTTACAAATTCAATTATTTTTGCCCATGACTTCCTTTGCTTCCACATGCCATTGACTCGTTAAATAACGTAAGTCATCATAGAAATTAAAGTTAATATACTGGGTTGGGTAAGTATATATAGATGACGTACTAATTGATAATCGATAGACTATTGGGACCTCAGGATCTTTCTTCGAAAATGCAATTTAACTGATTAATCTTTGTTCTGGGTATCATTATCATGAACCGTTATCTGTAAAGACTTCCAATAATCAAAATTAAATCAGGTCCATAGGAAATATATAAACAATCATAATAATATTTTAAAATATATTGTGTCTAAAATGTCCCACCAACATAAAATACTACCATTGAAGTAATTTACTTCCGTCATACAGGATTTTAATTAACAGGGTTCATGCAATTTTTTTTTTTATCAGGGTGTTATAGTTTTACCAAAGTTCTAATAAGATCTATATAGTTTTGTTAATCAAATTTGTATAGCTTTAATTGGTTTTTAATCAAGTTCTTACAAGCTCAAATGTTGACAAAAGAAAAAGAATTAACCAACGGCCTCTAGGCCGTGTGGTATGGTTAGTGCTCTATGTGGTACTCAACCCGAGTTCGATCCCGGTCGCATGTAATTAAAAAAAAAAGGAAAAAGAAATACAAAAATCTGATTAATAAAACATCTTGTCAGACTATAAGATCTAAATAAATTTACTACAATTATTATACCTCAACAAACTGTAGGAGTTAACGTGTGTATGTGGTGTGTAAAAGAGAAAAAGAAATCTTACATTATTTAGAAAAGAGAGAATATAAATGTATATAATACACTTTGTAAAGTTGGGCTTATAGATGAGTCAAAAGAAAGTATGGACTCGCATGCAATAATGGACCATTAGGAGGGAACCATGGGTAGATCATTAAATCTATTAACATTAAAACTAGTAATTTTACAAATGATTTATATAACTAATTTAGATTAAATTATACTCCTTTCAGTTCTAAATATAAGGTTATTTTTTATCTCTACAAAAAGGCTTTAGATTTAGGAAAGGATGGAGTATATAATTATATACAACAATGCATGTTTTAAAGAAAATAAAAAGTTCAATAGGTTAAGCATGTAGATTTATTAGCTAAGCCTCATTAGGTCTCGTTTGTTTATCTAAATAAATTTGACAATAGGGTTGAGCTTGGGTTTAGCCTATTTCACTAAATATATTAGACTATGCTTAAAGTAGGCTAGGCTATTGAGTCCCTAATAGTGGTTTAGCCTATACTCACCCCTAAATATTATTAATGGCAATCAAGTCTAAATTTTTATTGTGTGAAGTTCTCATGTTTAGTATAGAACCCTTTTTTACTACTCTCTCTGATCATAATTATAAGAGCTCGTTGACTTTTTTAGTTAAAAAAGCTAATTATATTATTTCAAAACATTAAAATTTGTTATTTTTCTTTAAATTATGTCGTTTGACTTATGAACTAATATATAATGTAATAAAACACCAAATATGATATGGTTAAGTACTATAATTAGTTTTCTTAGAATTTTTTTAGGATTCTCCAAAAAATCAACAGGCCCTTATAATTAGAACGAAAGAATATTAAAAAAATATTACATTTTATTTGTTTTTATATAGACATAATATATAAGGGGGTGTATTTTCTCATAATCGTTTCTCTTATTTTTCTTCTTAAAATCCTATTTCCACTCTTAAATAAACAAGTGAATGATTATATTTTTTGGAACTATTATTTTAGTGTTTTATCAATTAATTTTGTTTGTATTGCTGTTACAAATGGTGTAAATTATGTTTTAATTGTTTAAATTTTGATATTTATGTTTAAAATAATAGTTTTATAAGATATTAAATCTACACAGTGTATTTTGTTTTTTTTAAAACTGTTGGTGGATATAAGATTTTGAGAAGAAAAGGGGAAAAGAAAAAGAAAAGATTATGAGAGATGCCAAACTCAATATATAACCATTCCATTTCCATCATTATCGGCGGCTCAAACTAACTTTTAAAAAAGCAGAAATTGGTCTAAAATTGAAATGAACGTACATAGAGTGAACTTCAATTGTGAAACAAGGCACTTAACTAGAAGCAAATTACCTAAAACATTTTGAGTTTTATTAAAATCACAATTCAACTTTTGGAGAGCAAAATTGCTGCGAAAGTAAAATTCACTCAAAGTGAGCTTCCAATTTATAAAGCAAGATATTAATAATAATTAGAGTAAATCCTAAAGAATTTTTTTCCCGTGAATTCCATTAAGTTTGCACAGTTTTTCTTTAAAAATAAATATAGATTTTTCTTGACACAAACTAAAAAAATCGTTAAAATTAGTGGATATTTTTAAAAACTACCCCATCTTTCTAAAAATACCCTTAAATAAATACAATAGTATATCTTAATCTAATTTTATTCAATTCAACTTTTGGAGAGCAAAATTGCTGCCAAATTAAAATTCACTCAAAGTGAGCTTCCAATTTATAAAGCAATATAATAATAATAATAATTAGAGTAAATCCTAAAGAATTTTTTTCCCGTGAATTTCATTAAATTTGCAGAATTTTTCTTAAAAAATGAATATAGATTTTTCTTGACACAAACTAAAAAAACGTTAAAATTAGTGGATATTTTTAAAAACTACCCCATCTTTCTAAAAATACCCTTAAGTAAATACAATAGTATATCTTAATCTAATTTTATTCATCTCTCCTTCTCCTGACAATGGCTATATCAATAACTTTTTTGCCAACATCTATGCCGATAATATTATAAAAAAATCCTAACTGCTGCATAAATTTCAAAATGTGACTTGTAGAAAAGAATGGATAGAGTAATACTAGTATTAACATAGAATGGACCAAATACAATAAAGGCACATGGGGTGACGTCATGTTTTCACGGGTGACGTCATGTTTCACGGGTGATGAATGAGAAAAAAAAAACGGGAGAATTTCCGTGAGGGACGCATATGGCAACTTATTTCAAACTTTCCCCAAAATTTTCTGAAACTTCAAAATCAAATTGGAATTGATTTAAAATGATTAAATTGTCCTTATAAATATTTTTTAAAATTAAATATTTTTCGGCCACAAAATGGAATTGATTTCTTATGGGGCCCATAGAAGGTGACAAGAAAAAAATTATTTATATACAGGGGACCTACATACAAAGAGATGATGCCTTGGCATTTGAGATGGGCTTCCTCTTCAAAATATATATATGCGTTAAAATAACTTTATAATACACATAAGTCTCTACCTACATATATTCTTATAAACAAATGGTTCATACATCACGAACATGTAAAAAGGCCTTATGAACAAGTTAAATATTTTTAGTAACAAGATAAATTAATTTGACTAATAATAGTTAAAAAAAAAGTGTCTTACATATTCTTTAGTTAATATATGCAATACAACACACATATATAATAATTTTATATCCCCACCCACTTATATTCTGATGAACATGTGATTTACATATCACGAATATGTAAAATGGCCCTACGAACAAGTTGAAAATTCTTACGACAGGTGCACTCATGCATATTTATTAACAAGTCTTTGTGAATCATGAACAAATGAATAAGATATATGAATAAGTAAAAAATTCTTACGACAGGTGCACTCATGCATATTCATTAACAAGTCATTATGAACTAAGAACAAGTGAATGAGTCAAATGAATAAGTGAAACACGATGGGGAACAAGTGAAAAATTCTTACGGCAGGTGCACTCATGTATTTTTATTAACAAATCCTTATGAATAAAAAACAAGTGAATGAGTCATATGAACAAGTGAAACACGGTGGTAAACAAGTGAAAAATTATTATTATTATTATTAACTAAATAGGATGTGAGATATTTTCTTTTATTATTATTATTATTATTTAACTTATTTTATCTTGTTAATAAAAAAATTGATTTGTTCATAAGGCCTTTTTACATGTTCGTAATGGGTAAAAGACTTATTCAAGGTAAAGTAAATAGGTGAGAATTTAAGTTTATTATAAATATATTTGCGTGCATATATATATATATATATATCAAAGAGAAAGCCTAATCTAAGTAAGTGGCAAGGCTTCCTCTCTTTATTTAGTCTTTTTATCATTATAAATTAATTTTAATTTAGTCTTTAGTCCTTAAGTGAGATTTCAATAAGTTTTGAGGGAATATGAAATTAATTTTCATGTGGCGGTGGCTGAAATTCTCTCCAAAAAAATACACAATAATGGGATGTATATGTGTGTGTGTGTGTGTGTGTGTGTATATATAATATGATGGAGAAAGGGACGTGACTTGAGCTTATCCCCTTATGTAGATGGTTTTTGTCGTTACAAGGCACAATAAAAGAAACAGGACAATAGGTAGCTGGCAAGGGGACGACATCTAGAATTGAAAATACATATCACTTTCACTATAATTCATTATTGCCACCCTTCCCTCTATTTTATCTTTGCTTTCTATTGACCCTCTTTTTCTGGTCTGTCTTTCTACATTTTTCTTCTTTCCTTAACGCTTAATCTTTTATCACTTTCCACGTTCTTGCTTTTCAATCACCTTGATGTTCTCACTTTGGACACGTCAAAACATTCATCAAGTGTTTTTGCTGCTAATAGTCTGAAGCGCTTTTATGATATATTATTTGGCATTTAATACCAGCAAATTAGATTTTATTATTATTTGCTTTTAGATTTGGCCAACCCACGTGTCATGACTCATGTTAGTTGGTGGAGAAGAATAGTTTACTCCTTTATCATGTACTCCAATGAAATTGAAAGATGAAAGATATGAGCAACTCTCTTAAGTACATTTTTTAAGTATTCTAACTAAATCTTTGCTCAAAAAAAGAAAAAGAAAAAGTACTCTAACTATATCAAATAAAAGGAAGTAATTACCTTTATCTGAAAAATAAACTCAGTGCTAATCAAGTTGGCTTTATATACAAATAATAGAATTCAGATCTCTCATAGTTTCTTTATTTAAGGTGTGAAAGCCAACCACTCACAATATTCATCAATGTTCCCTACTATTTATCATCAATGTACCTACTTAAGTATTAATTTATTTGATAACAACAATAAAATATAGGGAAAATGACTCTTAAGTTCCAATGAACAAATATAATTATTAAAAAGTCTCACTAATTTTAGTCCCTTACCAAAAAGTCGCAAAGTAGAAAGTGAAAAATTAACAACTTAGCAGCTGAAATTAAAAACTTAGTGGGTTCAATTTACAACATTGACAACGGGTTTTAACAACTCCGTTTCAACATTATTAAAAAGTCTCATCCCAATTTTATCTCTTACCAAAAAGTCTCAAGGTTATAAGAGAAAATTAACAACTCAGCAGTTGGAATTGACAACTTAGTAGCCCAAATTTACAACTTTGACAGCGGGTTTTAACAACTCCGTTCCAACATTTTAATAAATATCACCTTGGCGTTGTAACAACTGAGCAGCTAGAATTGACAACTTAGTAGTCCCAATTTATAACTTTGACAGCGAGTTTTAACAACTCTGTTATAACATTTTAATAATTATCACCTGGGCATTGTTAAAGATGTTGAAACGGAATTGTTAAAACCCGCTGTTAAAGTTGTAAATTGGGCATACTAAATTGTCAATTCCAACTGCTAAGTTGTTAATTTTCTCTTAAGACCTTGAGACTTTTTAATAATTATGTTTATTAGTAGGACTTTTTAATAATTATGTTTATTCCTTAGAACTTAAGAATCATTTTTCCTGAAATATATAGTTAATACGTGTCCAGCACATGAAGTATATTTGAAAATGCATATGGTATACTAAAATAATTTTTAGTGTGTCTAATACCCTAAATTATTTTTTTAAGTGTGTCTAACCCCTAAACTCTTTTAGCGCAATTTTGTCCTTAAAATATTAATTTTTTTTAAGAGAAAATTTTCTCTCGCTAGGAATTCCAAAAAGTCTTTTAACGAAAGGTACATTTAATATCACAAAGTATTTTTTTAATAGTAACTTTGAGGTGTTGTGCACAAAGAATACTCTAGAGTGTTTGACTCACTTAAAAAATACTTCAAAATATTAAACATATAATAAATTATTTTAGGATACTGAATGCATCTAGAAAAATATTTCGGGGCGTGAGTCACATGACCCACCTTAATGCTAAAATATATTATTTGTTGAAGGCCTTGTGAGTTTAACTATTCTCGTTACTACAAAATTGTTTATATATAACAATTTTTATATCATGACGATTTTCAACTGTTATATATTGTCTCACCATATATGTATACTATCATATATTGATCCCAATATAGGACGGGTTTTCAATAAAAAAACATTATGTATAAGTCACACATATATGACATTTTTTTTTAATAAAAAACATAATATCAATCACATATATATGAAAAAACCATCATATATATTTATGCACAAATGATGCCTCTCTATATATAGTGGTGGTTCAAATAGTCACTATGTATAGATTGTTATATATAGATAATTTTATTATAGTGCTACAGAGAATATAATGAGTATGTGAGATATAATAAGAACAAAAGATAATACTTTATGACGAAGACCTAATGGTTTAGTGGTACAAGATGTGCTCTTGGAGGCATAAGCCCCCAAGGTTTGATCCAAAATCATCATTAGGCTCTATGATGCTAGAGTCCAAATCCCCAAAAAAAAAAAAATACTCATACAATATATTACTCTTGGTCCTAAATCTTTTTCTAATTTATATAATTATTGATATTTTTTTATTAATAATCAATGAGGAAAGGGAACGAGGGAATTAAAAATGTGATTAAAGTGTTTTAGAAAGTATATGTGATATTAATTAATTTTATTAATCTAATCAAATTAAATAAATATATCTTATGTTAACAGTTGAATGAGTATTTAATTTTGGAACAAAGTTAGCAGGAATTGAAAAGAAAGACTAAAAAGAAAGAGGCTACACACTCTTGCTTTAGAATTTGGGTTTCTTGGAATCTTCCTTTTTGCATATAACACGCATATGAAGTCTATACTAGCCATTCATTCATAATATGCATGTTAAAAGTTTTTTATCCGTATAATTAACGTTTTTTTTTATAGTACCTGTTAATGTGAAATTCTAAAATTGCTATTTTAGGCTTAAATATAAATAGTTTTCATCATAATTTTTCTTGTAATCCTGGAATTTGAGCCTATGCCCTATGCCCTATTTTATTATCATGTTAGTGGACTCAAATAAAATTTTACCCGAGTTAAAAGTTTTTCTTCTTATAACCATTTGATATTTAGTACTCCTCTTTTCTTTAATTCCCCCCCCCCCCCCAAAAAAAATTATATTAGTCATGAATATAATATAACATCTATTTGATAAATTTATGATTTTTAATTTATGATTTTTTTAAGTTAGGTCTGTTTACATCCTCTAAACAATAATCAAATGTGAGAAAGGGGAAGGACTTAAGAAAGACGATTATAGTAATATTTTTGTTAAAAAACACACGTGATATCATCTAATTTATTTAACCTAGTCAAATTAGTTAATTAGATATTAGGGAAAACTATGTATAAAGACGGTTGAATGATCTAAATTCTAATCTGAGTCACCGAACTTAACAAATTATATATTAAGTTATACATCATAATTAGATATTTAAAATTTTGGTCAATTTACATCCATATCCCATAATTATTAAAATAAAACACTTAAAAACATAACTCTATTATTTGCTCTTTTAATTAATTCTTTAAGAAGTACTGTAAGATTTCCTTTATTCTTATTCTCATACTTCTTTCTAAATATTAATCATTGACAACATTCATTTTTATATACAATATTCAACTATATAAAAAAATTATTAGAAAAAATTGGAATATATTGTATCAATCATTTTACTTGAAGATTTATCATCATATTTCCATTTTTTTTATTTTTATGCAAAATTTTATGACTTCAATTTAAATTTTAAATCCAGGATATTGTATATATTTTAAATATAATCCATGATTATTATTTTACTAAAAGGAAAAATCTCATATAAAAATACTTATGAAATATTGAAGTACATAAGAATTCACATTTTTCAATTAAATACACTCCTAATATAAAAAAAAATTATATATACTCCTAACTTTTAAGGAATTAATTGATCCTACTTTTCCTAAAGCAAAATAATAATAATAATAGATTATACTTTTCAATAAAACTAATTGATATGTATGTAATTTGTTTAAAATTTTAAATCTTTAATTAGGACGTATGACCTAAGATATAATTTGTTAAATTTAGTTATTTAAATTAGAATTTGAGTAATTTAACCATCTTTATATAAGATTTTTCTTAGATATTACATTAATGACAAGAGAAATACCATCAGAGTTTACTATGTTGAAGTATTATCAAGCCTAAATTTAGATGAAATAGATTCAACTATTTGGACCGACCATGCTTCCACATGCCATTGACTCGTTAAATAAGGTAAGTCACCATAGCAAGTAAACTTAATATATTGGGTTGGGTAGGTATTATAGATGACGTACTAACTCATAATCAATAGACTATTGGAACCTCAGGATCTTTCCTCGAAAATGCAATTTAACTGATTAATCTTTGTTCTGGGTATCATTATCATAAACCATTATCTTTAAAGACTTCCAACAATTAAAAAATCAGGTCTATAGGAAATATATAAACAATTATAAAAATATTTTAAAATAAAGTATGTGCATAAAATGTCCCACCAACACAAAAGTTTTAATTATAAGGGCCAATGATTTTTTTTATAGAACTTTAAAAAAATTTTAAAACAACTAATTATATTACAAAAGTTTTAATAAGAGCTATATAGTTTTATTAATCAAATGTTTATAGTTTTAATTTATTTTTAATCAAGTTCTTATAAGTTGAAATGATTGACAAAAGAAAAAGAATTACAAAAATCTGATGAATTAAAAATCATGTCAAACTATAACACCTAATGAGGAAATTTACTGGGGCCTGATTAAGAATCATGTAGAACTACGACGTGATGGAAAAAAAGTTAAGGACCTGATTGAAAATAAAGTAAAACTATAAGAACTTACTTGATTTATTTTTTTATTTTTTAAACTCAAGTGGGAGAGGGGACTATTCAAACAAGAGAAATCAAAATTGAAAAGGATGATCACCGATCAAATTAAAAGTCTCAAAAAGACGCAGAAAGTGGAGAGTCTACTCATTAATAAAAGGTAATAAACATAAAAAAAAGAAAAATATTAATTTTATAAAACAAAAGCAACTTTCAAATACTTTGAACTGATGCTTGAGTCGAAAGGCTTGGCCCCAATCGCAAATTATAATGTATAGCTAATGAAGGTGGTAGACACTCTCATAAATAGAAGAGGTTTCAATCTTAAAGAAGTTCACTTAATTGTAGTTCAGTTAAAAAGCTGATTGTAGATAAGTATAACGGCTTTCCTAAAATTTCTCTAAATTAGAAAAACAAACACATACTTTTTTAAAAAAAAAAATTAAAATGGTTATTCTTTCTAAAAATTAATAATAGCTAAGTGACTTATTAACCCCATTAACACCTAACGTGTATCTTTTCCTAATCAATTACTTCATCTTTCTTTTGGTTTTACTTGAAAAATGTCATGAAACAAAACAAAGAGGCAATAACCTTCCACCCTTACTTCCTCTGAATTATTAACTCTTTAATTATTTTCAAGATGGATAAATATATTCTAATTATTTTTCAATAGAAAAATTAATTTAACTTGTAACATTTTTTATTTAATATAACTATATAAGATGAAGCTGATAAATTTACTAATTTCATATGTATTTTATTTATTAAATACTACGACTTTACGAGTGTTAATTAATTCAGATTTTATTAAGTTTGGTGTCACAATGACATAATTGCTTAATTAAACATTTGTTATGTATGGTACAAGCAAATGAAGCAATACGACAACCAAAGCTCAAAATTACAAAAAAAAAAAAAACAAACAAGCAAAGAAACAAGACAGCCTTCTGTTTAGTCAACGCAATATGATAGGACTAATGTTCTTTTTCATACATGATATGTTAAAATTCTTAACATTTTTTTATAAATGTAAAATTATTTTTAAATTAAAAATTATATTTTAGTTAGACAAGTGTATCACCATTTCACATATACAATTAAATAAGATAAAACACCTAACATCTAGTGCATGTTTTGCAAACAACAGAAGTATAACACAATGGTTTCACATGCCCTTTCTTTCTTTCTTTTTTGTTTTTCCCGCAAGTATAGATAAAATTTATGTCATATGCTTATTTTATAAATCATAAAAATACTTTTAAAAGTTAAAACAAACAAGCATAAGGAACAAACGTGATCATTAAAAAAATCTCAAAATAAATTAATATTTATTCTCATTTTCATTTTCTGTCTTGAAAATCGCCATTGATAAATTGATAACGTTATTGATATTAATAAAAATCTAGTGTCATGCTCCAACCTTAAACGCGATGAGGCGATGTTGTATAATTTGGTAGTTGGATCATAGCTTGTGTCTAATAAAATAAAATGGTTAATATCAATCTTTTCTCTCCTTAATTTTTTGTCTTTTATAGAAAAATAATAATAATTACAACTACCAACTGACTATTTGTGTTCATGAAAGGGACTTTTACCACTTAAATATAAAATGTAGAGTTCCACTCTACATAATTATAAAATATATCTTAAGAAGAGTTACTTATAAAATATATCTTTAAAAGAATTACTTTTAATTAAGTCTAACAATATCTAAGTTTTCATCTACACAAGATGAGACACAGTCTAGAATATTTGTAGATCTTACTATGTCAAGATCTTTCTCTCTTCATTCCTCAATCATACAAACATATGTACATTAGGACCTCAGTCTATAAATATCTAGACTAAATAAGACTTTCAACTAAGAAGCTATAAGGGCTTGTTTGAGAAGGTCTTATTTAAAATAATAAGATCTTATTTGCGGAGTACGAGGTAAGTATGTGAGAGGGGTCTTTCTCGTACTGCGTAATAAGATCTTATTTTTGAAAAATAAGACATTCCCAAACAGAGGTATAATCTCAATAGTTAAGTTAGATTCTTTCTGATACATAAGATCCTTTATAAGAGGCAAGTGTATTTTCAGAAATAAAAGTTACTATGTAATTATAATGACCTACTCTATATTTTCAGAAAAGTAACTAATAAACCTTAAGAAGGTTGATTACGATTACAATCTTAATAACCTTAATTAGTATGAAATTTTGTGTACCTTCATATTAAATCTTTAAAATTTGACCGTGCCTTTGGATCTTAAGAATAATTACAATATTTGAAATAGTTCAATAAAATTTTTAGATATATTATTGTCAAAAAAAATAATCTCTAAAAATAACATATTAAGAAAAAAAATCATCTATAGTAAAATATTGCATTCCAGTTACTTCTGGGTTGGGACAAAGGAAGCTAAACTAAAGTACAAAACCAAGCCGAACCTTCAAATCATGTCGTGGCACAATCTCATTGGATATGATTTTGCCCGCTAATAAGAATAACAACATTGACTTGAAACGGCCAAGTACTTGAGTGAGCGCATTCCCGGTTTATCATTGCTATCTTTCTTCTTCTCTTTGATGTTACTTGGCTCTCAGTCTCATCTTACAGTACTCTAAAACAACCACCGCTTCTTCTTTCTACCATTCTCGTTCTTTCACTATCTCATGTTCCATGTAAGTTTCTTCGCCCTCTACTTTCACTATTTCATAAAAAAGTACTCATCTTTTAATCGTAACTTGGATTCTGGAGCTTCATCTGCGCTTAATTAACTGATCAAGAAACTTGATCACCCTTTTCGGTTCTCTGATTCCCATATCATTGATCTGATTCATGTGATAACTGATAAGTGATCCTTTTGCTTCCTGGGTTACTCAAGAGATTGTGGGAGCTGAAGAGAAAGTTCTTGATTGATTTTATGCCTTGTAGGTGTTTGCTAAAACGTCACCATCACCGTCTCTGCTTACAGAGATGTTGAATGGATTTTAAAAGTGTCATTTCCAGGAGTTTCCTTCGATTTTGAAATTAGATTTAATTTCTTTTCGTTTTAATTTTCAAGTTTGTTTTTGCTACTCTGTTTTTCTAGCCGTACCGATTGGGTGTTTGAGGAATTCTCTTCATACTAATACTGCTGGTCCAATTTTACTATATTACTGAGTCTCTTCCAAGGGAGTCACTGGGATAGCTTCAGAACATGCAAGGTTCCATAGTGTGCCACTTGATTGTTCACAGTTTAATATCTTGGCAATTTTAAGAAAAATTGGATGAAAAAGTGTTAAATGGTGAAGATTTAGTTTAGTGATTTTCCATAATCAGATATCCTGATATAATTTGTCATCAGCTATGCATATCTGGTCACTGATACTCTCCATGTCACTGTTATAATGATGATGACAGCTGAAAGAAGTTACATGAATTGATACTGGAGTCTCAATATGTCTTATAGAAGAGGCTCTGATCAGCAACCGCCTAGGCGGATACTACGGACTCAGACGGCTGGAAACTTAGGACTAGACCCGATATTGGACAGTGAAGTTGTGCCTTCATCATTGGTTGAAATAGCTCCAATCCTTCGTGTGGCTAATGAAATAGAGAGTAGCAACCCAAGAGTTGCATATCTATGTGAGTTACTGTTGTACTGATATGTCTAAACGTAATAATGCTGGATTTTCTTGATTTGTTAAGAGAAAGCTGCCGAAAAATTATTTTGGTTCTTATTCTTAGCAACAAAGATAACAACAGTTATGAGTGCTTTGTGTTTTGCTTGATTTCTCAATAACTTTGTTGCTTGTAATAACTAAACTGGCATTACTTTATAGTTCATTTGTTCCTTGTGTTTAATTTCATTTGAAAAGAGAACCCATTGCCAAGTTCTTTTCATTTTTTTGTTGTTACGTTTACATCATTGGGAAATTGCTACTGCTTTTTGTTTTTCTATATGGGATGTTGATATCTATCCTTGATTATGACTTTGCAATCGATGATTTGTAATAGCTCATAATGTACTTTGTGTGATTAGGTCGGTTTTATGCTTTTGAAAAAGCTCACAGATTAGATCCCTCCTCCAACGGACGTGGTGTTCGCCAATTCAAAACTGCTCTTCTTCAGCGTCTAGAAAGGGTAATTCTTAATTTCACTTGTTAAGATAACCATTTTATGTTTCTTTCCTTCCACAACCTCTAGGGAGTAAATTTTGCATTTGAAGAGAAAGGGATATAGGAGGAAGCTTTGGTGTTAGTTATCAATGATTTAAGTAGAACAAACCATCAGTAGTTCCTTTGAAGTTGAGTTAGAACCCATGTCAAACACTAAAAATTTATGCGAGAGAGGATCAGATAAAATAATCATGAAGACAAAGACATTGTTTATGTATTGGGAACAGAGCGATTCTCATATCAACACATTAGATTAAATAGGCCAAACAAGATGTAAAGAAAATAAGTCTTCTACCTAATTAATGGATATTTCTAGATGCGAGCAGTTAATTTGGAGGGCATTTTTATAAAACTCTGCCATTATGGAGCTGAAGTTTCATTTTTTTCAGGACAATGAAACAACACTGGCTGGAAGGGCAAAGAGTGATGCTCGTGAAATACAGAGTTTTTATCGGCATTACTACCAAAAATATATACAAGCTCTGCACAATGCAGCTGATAAAGACCGGTAAGTTTACATTATTAATCAATCAATACTTTGATCAATAATTCCATTTTAGCCGTGCCTTACATTTCATTGATAGCAAAAATTCTCCTCAACTCTCTAAATATAATATTCTTCCTTCAACTAAAAAGAATAATGTTGATATTAACTTCATATCTTTTTCCAGTGCCCAGCTCACGAAAGCATATCATACTGCTGCTGTTTTATTTGAGGTTTTGAAAGCAGTTAATCAAATAGAGGGTGTTGAAGTCTCTGATGAGGTAAGAATTATTGTTTTCTTGCTTGAGATTTTCTTTGAAGTATTAGTTTATTGGTCATTGATTGGAATCTGCAAGAGAGTAAAGTAACTTTACTGTTTTTTGTTGTTGTTAATCATCTTAATTTTCTTTGTTTTAATTGTAGATCTTGGAAACTCAGAAAATGGTTGAGTTAAACAAGCAAGTATATGCCCCTTTTAATATTTTGCCCCTTGATCCAGAGAGTGGGAAAGAGACTATAATGAGATTTCTTGAGGTTTGTTCATGTGCATTTTTTCTTAATATCCATAAACAGTAAAGCAGCCTTAGATGGTTAACAAGTTTCTTCAACTCAGGAATTTCTTTTCTTAGAGGAGGAGGCAGTTGTGGGTGGCTCTAATATTACCCTCTCTTCCTTGAGTGAGCAGCTGGACTCCTTGACCCAGAATGTGGGCAACCTGATCGATAAATTTGAGGAGTTTAGGGCCACTTACATGGCCAACGAGCTCATACGGCAGAGATTTGTTGACCCTTTGCTGATGCAGCTGGTCAAGGCCTAAGGAATAGCCCTACCTGAGGGATTTGAGCGAGACTTCTGGAGTAGCACATACCCGGCCTCCACCTATTTTCCTACAGGCCTAGGAGATTCCTCTAGAGCTCAAGCCGCTGAAGGAGAAGAAGAGCTTGCTGAAGGAGAAGAAGAACCTAAAGGAGGAGAAGAGGAGCCTCAAGAGAAGAAGGAGGGAACGATGGGGATGATGGAGATCATTGATCATAGCATTTGTTTTTCCTTTTGTCTGTTTTTTCTTTGTTTAGTTTTCCTTGATGTTTTTCTTTAGTTTTTTTCCCTGATTGGTGCTTTGTAGACTCTAACTTGTGAACCATTAATACTTGTTGGTTATGAATGGCATTTCTTTATCTTTTAGCAATGTTATTGTGGTTCATTTTCTCTTGCCCTGAACAATGAGGACATTGTCTAACTTAAATGTGGGGGAGGGAATATTTATATTGGGGTTCTATTTTTGTGTGTTGCAGTGATTTTGGCAAATTTTTTTTCGAAAATCCAATCTTTCATCATCATTCTTTTAGTATTAAACTGATTTTGGATGATGAATTGCTATACATTGGATAATCTTTGAGTGTGTTAATGTTTGTTGGAGAAAATTTGGCAAAGTGTTGAGAATCAGGACTTAGTGGTAGCCTCTAGAAGCTCAAGTCGCGACTTCCGTGCTTTTGAGTCGCGACTTGAGTTGCATTTTGAAGCAGAAGAAGTTTCTGCTAGGTGAGGTCGTGACCTTACTGATTTCTAGTCGCGACCTCAACCCCTACCCCTACCTGGGTGCCTCTGCCAAATCAATTTGCGACCTCATTGATTCTTAGTCGCGACTGGCACCCTTCTTATGCATTTTTCTTTCTCTTTGCCTTGGGTAATGCTGAATGGAAGAAACCTTATTTTTAAGCTACATGTGCACATCTTTTGAGAGCTTTTTCACTGCATCGAACTTGTTTTCTCTTGAACAACAATGCCATTCTTGAGTTTTGGAATTCTAGACTTTGAAATGGATCGCTTGCATTATTTATGTTATCATTCTTGTCTTTCCTAAGGGGTGACGATTGTTAAGTTCCTAAGGATCCCTTTTGGATATACTGGTTTCCTTGATTGTACTTGTATTTTCCTTGGGATGATTCAAGTCTTTGTTCAGGAGTACAAAGATTCAAGTGTATGGGAGTGATGTGACACTACATTTACATGATTTTCTTGAGTGTTTTCCACTAAATTGCACACTTTACTCTCAATATGCATTGCACTTAGAGCTTTTGGGTTACATGAATTACGCATTGCATTATGCTGTTTTAAGGGTAAAAGGGGGTTATTTTCTCTCCTTATTTATGATTGCTTAACTGGTGTTGGCAAAGCTTTTTTGTGGTGATTTTTTAGGCAATCGAAGAAGAATTTGGAACCCAAGATGGAGCAAGGATGGAGCCACCAAATCTTGAAAGCCAAAGTACAAAGTACATTGTTCTGGAGTCCCAAGTCGCGACTTGGATGTTTGTAGTAGTGACTTGGCCAATTTAAA